>JAOWBR010171728.1:0-11342 GCA_028571145.1 Dionaea muscipula
ACCCGACTTAATTAAAAGCCGGTCGGGCTTTATAAAATAACTCAACCAAGCTTAAAATCAAGACGGTTTATTAAAAACCAAGACGGGCTTTCACACGGCAAGTGTCCGTCGAGCCCGGTGAAGATCACCCCCTTCCACGTATTCAACGTGAACCCATACATCTCCTCCTCGTACACGTGGGATGTTCCCTGCTCTTAACGGTCCCCGTCACTCGTCCACGTGGTGGTGGTGGGGTCCGTACGTCCCGATATCCGCCACGTGTCTGATATATTTTTTACGGGTATATCACTAGTTTTATAGAAGCTTTCTTGAGACAAAGGATCAATGTTTTACTTACCCATGCCGCTGTTATATTATTATTGCATGAGTACCGTAAAATTGAATGACCTATCGGATCAGATAATTACATCAAAATTCTGTAATCGATCTTTACCAGTCATTGAGTTATAGTCGAACCTGGGCCAGCGAGCGTGACAGCAAAGACTGAAGCCCAACACCTAGACAAGCTAAGGACAGGACACATACTCTCAAATGGTATGAAGGTATCCATCTGATAATTCGGGGCCTGGGGTGAGTAGTACACGGACTACGTCATTTACACCACGATGATTTTCTATTGGATGAGATCGATCATACATATTCATAGGATATATATATAAAAAATTCTATAATTTTAATACGTTAACTGTCGACAACCTAACACATACTGTCTTAATCTCATCAGAAAATTATATTTGAGCAAATAAAGACGCACACAAAAAAAAAAAAACAATAACAATATCACAAGAGGAAGATTTTGAGCAAAGCGAAAACTTTTTGCTGTTTTTAAAATAAAACTTAATCAAGATCTCAGTAGTCAACTCCAAACACATAAATGTTGCAAGGACAACAAACGGGTGTAAATAATCACAAAAAAAAAAAAAAAAAAAAACACAGAAGAAAAGGCTCACACACGCTGAAATTTTGGCCCGAAGATAAGAACACCATTTTACCTTCTACAAACTCATGTCAACAATAAATAGTCTACTGTGGTCCTTGAAGGAGAAGATATTGACATATTCAGTGGATTCTTATATAAAAGGACCCAGAAAAAGGGCATTTTCACTAAACTAGTCGTGAAGTTACGTGATTAAGATAATGAGAAAACATAAACCCTAGGAGGGATTGATGACGCTATTTATAAACTCATAATGAGCTATGAGCCGTTACATTAGTCCTATAACAAATAAGTCTAAGTAACTTACAACACTAGTATTAAATTTAAGAGGAAAAAGAACAAAAAATGGTAAAAATTACGTTTAGTTTCCTTTGTTTTCTGTATTTTCTGTTTCGCAGAAAATAAAAAACATATTTGGTTTAAATTTTCTGTTTTCTCCCTTTGTTTTCTGTATTTTCTGTTTCGCAGAAAACAGAAAACGTGTTTGATTTGAATTTTCTGTTTTCTCAAAATAGAAAACAGTTCTTAGTTCAAAATTTTTAAAATGCAGAACACGAAAAAAAACTATTTTATATGTTTTCGTCAGAAATTCTCAAAATATCTAAAATAAGGAAAACGTAAAAGGTTTGATAAATTATAAATTATAAATCACAAATTATAAATTATAAATCAAACACGTTTTCTATTTTCTATTTTTACTGAAAACTAAAAACTCAAAACTAAAAATTCAAAATTGAAAACTAAAAACAAAAAACAAACAAACAAAACAACACCAAATCTTTTGACTAATACTCCCCGAGTAGAAAACTGTACTAAGAGAATTATTTATTTTTTATTAAAAAAACACTTCTTATCTATGATGCAAAAGAAAGAATTAATTCGATAGTTCACTGATCATACAAGTTCCGTAAGCAAGATTTTTACATAGGTTTTGAGGAAATTAACAACAACGAATATTGAAGTAGCTTATTGAAGTACAAGCACAAAGCGTATTCAAGTAATCCTTATTCCCTAGTAAGAAACTACAAAATTGGTGAATCAAATTGCAGTCAGCATAAATTGCAGTCATGCAACTGGAATATTTGGTATCATGTCTTTAAAGCAGATCGGCCTGCCTGCAGATAGATATTTAGCAAAGGTTCAAGGGTCATGCTATACAACCTACAGAATTCCAGCTTGAATTATTCCACCAGGTAATCCCAATGTTTTGGTTCAAAAAAAACCTGCCAAAGAAAAAGAAAAAGAATGTTGCACAAATTTATCTGGTATACATGGACTTGCAGGGAAGCAACAACTGATAATTGGATGGTAATCAATGGTTAATCTATCAAAACCCTAGATTATCTACAGTTCCGCATCTAACCCAAGTTTTTCCGCCATTTGAGCTCTATTGTTGATTTTGATGAAGCACAGATCATATGGTGATGTAAGGCCCCCCAACCCTTTATGAAGCAGCAGGAATAAGTAAGAATGATGATAGGGGCAGAGAACCTCTTCTTTGCAGATTTGCAAGAAAAACTGGTTTAGGAATCTTAACCCGATTCACTTTTGAAGCTCACGTTCAATGCGCTATCAGGCGGGCCTCCCCCATCTGTTAGGATTGACTAACCTGTATGCAAATGTTGTTCACATGAAACTTTTCCTCTCTTTGGCCTTCAAAGTTCTCGTTTCAATATTTGCTACTACCACCAACATCTACATCAGCGGTCGCTCCGCCCTGGCTTACGCCAAAGGTTTTGTAGCGATCGTCGCGCCCTCCTACTCATCAAGGCCTGACACTTGCCTTGATGGTCGAGTGTAGGTCGCGAGCTTCAACACCATTCATTTTCGGGACTAGTCGATTCTTTTTTCATTGATTTTCTTTTTCCCCCATTTGACCTCTATTGTTGATTTTGATGAAGCACAGGTCATATGGTGATGTAAGGCCCCCTACTCTTTATGAAGCAGTAGGAATAACTATGAATGATGATAAGGAAATCCAAAAAAAAAAACAGAGAGAAATGTCTTTTTTGGTTTTTTTTTTTTTTTTCGTTTTCTTCTTTTCCCCCTCTTCCTTGCAGATTTGCAAGAGGTTCCTTGCGCCTATATTTATTCAATAACTAATGAGTGGAAGCTGTTGAGAAATGGCATATCATGCAAGGATGCAAAATATGAGAGAAAAATCCTGAAGTCTAGCTAGGTTCACCTTGTATGTCGCACATTCAGTGTTACCCTTAAAAGCCGACGTTGCAACAGCTCTCTGCAACTCTTTCACATGTGTAGCTCCTCAGGGTGCAAGATACTTTCGAGCATATGTGATAGCCCACAAGTTGTTTTCAGCTCTTACCAACTCTATGAATTCTTGAAGTCTCAGCTGAAATTCAAATTTACTCTGCAACCAAAAGGGTAATCAGTCGATGGCATGTTATCACAAAGTTTAAGTTTACATGCATCCCCAAATGCTTATAGCTGAAATTCAAATTTATTTCTGAACATTTTGGCAGTGTCTTAAAACACGCAAGGCACACCGAGGAACAAAAGGGTCGTAGAGCCTAGGAGCAAGGCGCACTGCGTAAATATTTATATAGGTATTTATATACACGAGTAATTAGGATACCAAACTTAACAAAACATTACTAACTATTAGATTAAGTCATTCACATCATATCCACAAAACTTAGATTAAGTAATTACTTATAGATATACAAGTAATTAGGATACCAAACTTAATTACTTGTAGATATACAAGTAATTAGGATACCAAACTTAACAAAACATTACTAGCTATTAGATTAAGTACGTTCATATCATATCCACAAAATAAGTAGATAAGTAACTAACAAAGCTGAACTTAAGGAGAAACAAAGTAGAAAGCAGAGTGGCATGCAAATCCACTCCAAATCAAATCTCTAAATAGTTAGGAGCATAAAATAACTTAAAAGAGAACAATCGTCAACCAATCGCGACAGCGGTGAGTGAGTTAGCGGTGTGGCACAAGGTGTGTCCCTTCTTCGATACCGCTCCTCTCCTCTTCATCTCTTCTATCCCTTTTTCGTTCTTTTTCTTGTCAAAATTCTATTGCGTTTAGGTTTTCTTAGCAGCATCACATTCATGGATTACCATGGATTCAAAGGCATACATTTTCGCCAAAAAAAAAAAACAAATGCAAAATTGTAGGCATGTCTAGGCCACACCTGACTCAAGGCACCTCGCTTGGGGGTCTTCCAGGCTCCCCTTCTAAAACACTGCATGTTGGAAGTTGAATCCCCAATGTTCAGCTATATTCCTAGTCTAATAGCTACCTTGTAGGAAAACATTCACACTATAATTCTCAACCACGTACAATCCCAAAAGCATTTGTCCACCTCAACAAACTTTGGTTGCATGAATAAAGTTATCCATTGATACTTCTGTAATCTCATTCATCAACACTACATTATCACCAAGTGATGCACCAAAGCTCCACCTCACTTCATCTTGGATGTTCCAAGCTAGCTTACATCGCCAAAAGAAATAAAGCTAAAAGTTGATACAACTGAATAGATATAGATAACAACGTAAGTTTGGTTTGGGAGTATATTTTGGTATCATTTATTTCAACAGAGGGGTCGTGTACCTTATACTTCTTCAACTTGGACTTATTCTCGGAACACCAGGCTAAAGCAGGAGCTACCTCTTTATTATGAAGCGTTGCAAAGCCTGCAATGACCCTCTTGGCTTCGTGGAAGACATCAACCAGATCCTACCATCAAAAGATCCTTTTATAGTTACAACATCAATATGGAAAGAAAAAACATAAATTAACAATCGTGGACACTAGCAAGAAGTCCCCAAAAACCAACATGCTAATGCAATAACAGAAGATTAAAAACGAGTTTCCTGTAGATCTTCACACAAGCAAGTAAATAACAAAAGTGTGTACAACTAGATACTCCTAAGGAAGACATAACCATGAAATTCAGAAGACCTCAAAGCCCTAGAAAAGATTACACAAATATCAGAAGACCTTGTGTCATTCCCCGACCCTATCTCAACATCATTTGGGAATTAAAACTTTAAAAGCACACCTTGTTCACACATCTACATGTCATCTACAATTCCTTTGTAGTCACAACAACATCAGTAAATATTCCAAATCAACTAAAAAACATAGGTCCAATACAGTCTCGTTTTTTAATCGAAAGTCTTATGCTTTTCACAGAGAGCATCATCTACAAGAGAAGAGAATAACGCAACTGACATGAAATAGGCAAATCCAATCTTAGTGGAAAAGGCTTAACTTGGTTTATGTCTGATTTTACTAAAAGCAGATCATTCTCAAAATAATCCACTACACATTGCAAGACCAGAAAGAAATACCTGATGCAAATTTCCATCAGCATTGCACCCATGCATTTCCATTCAAACGATCCGTAAACAACTTCACTCTTACGGAAGTTTCATTTTGAAATTACACACTTGAACATCCGAGGCATGAAATAACCTACAGAATTCAATACTTTAACTCAATCATGAGTTAATCTATCAGGAGCTTATAGAGTCATTCACACGATGAGGACAAAAAAATATTCAGCACAAGAGAACTTCAACGCTGAAAGATCATGTTTTGCTACATTATGCCACTTTGTTGAACTAGTTGCTTGAATAGCATTTTACAGAATGGTCAACATATCCTGTATTGAATATTGCTATGAGAATAAACAACACAGCACCATCACTATGTAGGCATGCAGCTAATACTGAAATTATAAGCTAGTGGCAGCAGAGCTAAGATGGAAGAGCTATTGGGACATAGTTCTTCATTTTTTCCCTGCTTTAGAGACCTGTATTGGTAAAAATTAGACTTAGCCATGAATGGCTCAATCAGACTCATCAGGACTCAAAAGCCCAGAAGATCGAACTTGGCCCACCGACCCAAATAGACTCAGTCAAATTACCATCTTAATAGGATAAGAGCAGGTAACAAAACATATTCAGTTATAACAAGATAATCGAAATCGTTCGAACGAAATACATATTGACCTAGTCAAAACCTATCTACCCAACGGCTAGATCCTAACTATCACCGACTTAAATCTGTCCTATAAAAAGGGTCCTACTCACAAGCAAGAGCATTCATTCAACATCATTCACTTTCAGATTCTAGTTCATACGATAATCCAGCTCCAAGAAAGTTCAAGATTTCATCCTACCTCCTTCAGTCGAAACCAAAGACCCTCAAGGTCATCTTCATTACTCGTCCCATTGTCGCACGACGAGTTCACCATGATTCCTCTGGTAAATCACTCTCACAATCTGGTCCGACATCTAAAGGCTCCAACGATCATTGAACGACACTCCTTCCGTTCAACCAAATTGTTGATCGACCAATCTACGTACTCGAGTCTCAATCGGATTTGCCCTATTCTCTTTCGATCTTCTATTTTTCCTATTATTTCAGAATCTTTGTTGATTCAAGACTTTATCTTTTGAATATCATCCTAATATTCGAACCTAGTCTAGAATCTTGCTTTTCTTTTCATTGTTAGCCATAAGTGGTCAGTACCCATTCCAGCATTCGTCAATCCTGTAAGATTTGACGCGAATAATTTAGCGCCCAACGTGGGGTACGGATATACTTGACGCACGACAATCAAATTCTCCATCTGGAAAGAGCAAAAAAAGAGATCAAAATGAGTCTCAACAATGACCAAGTGACCAATTTCGCCGCTCAACTGGCTCTCCTAGCTGACCAGGTCAAAGAGAGTGTCCAACGACCCCAAACTCTGGAGTCCGAAAATACTTCCGAACGACAAGAAAATCAAGAGTTAAAAAATCAACTAGAAGCTTTGTCCGCATCCTTTCAGACGCTGGAACGCACCACGGCATTACGAAATGGATCTTCAACTATCCCAAAACAGTCCCATGATTCCTCCTAATTCCTAAGCTCCATTACAACCCTCTCCCTCGTTGGGAAGGGAATCTACTCTTGTACATACAGATACCGATCATAACAATGTTCTTACAGGGATTCGGGCGGCGACCCATGACCAAGATCTATCACAAAGATTATCGCAGATCGAAACGCTCATCCAAAGAATTCTCGGGGTACCTCCTCCGATCAAAAAGACTCTCCCCTGCAGCTTTACGGATTCCCCGTTCGAAGAATCGATCGCATCAGTAGACATGCAGCGGAAATTCAACTTCCCGGTTACAAAGCTCTATGATGGTACGACGGATCCGAATGATCACATAGCACAGTACAAACAAAGGATGCTCATGACCTCGATACCATTCGAAATCAGGGAAGCATGCATGTGCAAGGGGTTCAGCATCAGTCTCATGAGCCCAGCATTGCAATGGTATACAAGTCTACCAAATCATTCTACCTCTTCTTTCGCACAACTTACAGATATTTTTATCGAGCATTTTGTAAGTAGCAGAAAAATCGAGAAGATGTCGGACGACCTATATCGTATCCAACAACGCAAAGGTGAGCCTCTGCGTGATTTTGTGGGTCGTTTCAACCGAGAAAAGGTCTCAATCCCATAATGCCACGTCGAGACCGCCATCATAGCATTTTGTAAGGGATTGTTACCAGGGTTTGACCTCTACAAAGAGCTAACCAAATATCCATGCAAAACCATGGAAGATGTACTCTCCAAAGCGTGGGCCAAAATCAAATGGGAAGAAGACAAAGTGAACAAGCCAGTGAACATACATCCGAAAGGAGAATATAGACCCGATTGAAGGTCCGATCGACCCTCCGATCGACAATCCTACCGATCCGGACATAAAACGTCTGGCCATCCTCAAAACAACGGACCATTCAATATCCAACACAAAAAATCGAAGGGGGGAATATAGATCATTCGACCGAATCAGATCTGTCGTACGACCAAATGTCCCATCCTACAATCTCAGCATCAAGCCGCTTGAAGTCGTGGCAATCATGTGTTCGATGGAGAACACAGTCAAGTAGCTGAACAAGAAACCTGAACCTTCTGGGAAGAGCGTACCTCTAACCCACTTGAATCAATCAACTCCATACAATATAACGGGCCACTAGCCACCATCTATTAACACCCATTATACCTGTTATCACCTGAAAATATCTCAAGCTAACACCAAAGGGTTCGAGAACTGGATCCGAACGGACGGGTCGGAGGAAAGAATGGTCCTCAGGAGCTAAGTCGAGGCTAGATCGGATTGATTGAAGAAAGGTTCAACTCAGTGTCCTGAAGGGATACAACAAACATGTCAGAGGGTACCCCGAGGTGTGAGTTCGAGATGACCGCTCCGATGTTTAAGTAAGCACGTGAATAGCGAGATGAGAATCAAGCTATGTCGTGAAAGGAGATAGGAAGTAATGAACATTGAATGCCTAAGGTCCATGTCCCCCTCAATGTTGAAGAGTAGGGGATATTAATAAGCCTTAGGGGTAATTATGAAATTACCATTTTGTCCCTGGCTGAGCAGATCTACCCGTTAGGATCTGCCCGTCAGGATTTGCCCGTCATAATCTGCCTGTTATGATCTGTCCATCATGATCTTCCCATCAGGTTTTGTCCGTCATGATCTGCCCGTCATGATATGCCCGTTAGGTTGATCGCACACAAATCCCGCCTTGGGTTCGGTCATTTCCCTTTCTTTTTTCTTTTTTTTTTGTTTACGTGTATAGAAAGAATTTCCCCGCATATCAATACTTGAGTGGCACCCTCTGATGTCATAAAGCATTGGCTCTCCACATAGTATCATAGCAATCCATGCACCACTTCTTATCTTTTCCCGAGGTATTATGATGATCCTTTTTTGTATGCTTCCAGTCCTTGTCGATATCTTATCACATGGCCTACCTTTTCTCTTGTTGACTTCGCTTGATTGCATTTAATGCAATCTACTTTATCCTATTAAGTCAGGTTTCTCTTTCTTGAATTGTTCCACTGAACACATGAAAGGCTTGGACCCTTCTTTTTCTATCTTCTCTACTGAAATTCAATTTCATTCGTTCATTCTCCGTCTATGCCTTTTCTGATTTTCTCTAATTTGAAGTACTTCCTTGTTTTCGAATCTTGATTGACCAATCTCACCCAGCTACACACAACACAAGGCTTTCCAAGGACCAAATCATAATTGTAACTTTGCATAATTTTAGCTATCAGAAAGGGATGAACAAACATCAAATCATCCACACTGTAACCAATTCACAAAGCCAAAGTATCCGCCTCCCACACGCAAGTACAAGATTAACAAGAGAAGTTATCAATCACAATTCACACTGTCCCTCCCACGGAACATAGATAACCACAATCTCAGCAGATATAGAAACAATTCATACTTGCGAAAATCACAGCAAATAGTGAACCTCGCACTCATACCTTGAGCTTGAGGCCCTGTAATCTGGATACGAGAGAAGTGAGGTGATTCACAGCCTCGTCACTGAACATGTTACCGGCGGAATCGGCGACATCGGAGACGCCGGAGATGACTGCGGAGACCTCCTTCTTGACGAGCCGGTGGTTATTGCGGATCATCTTCTTGTAGTGTTCGAACGGGACTCTCAGGAGCTGGTGCTCAAGCTTGAAGCACTCGGACAATTGGGTTATGTTGGATGCCGGAGCCGCCGATGCGGCGTTTGCTGCGGCGGTGAGGGTGGAATTGGCGGTGGTGTTGCCATTGGGAAAAGTGTACACTTCCATGTTGCCGAGCCGTAGGGGCAACTCTGAGATCGGAAACGAGAAACCGAGAAACACGTGACAACCCACCAAAGGGCCCAACGTACAAGGTTCATCAGGCCCAATCAACTCCGTGACTGATTACCTCCAGAGCCTCAACAGCTCCCTGGCATAGATCTTGCGCCGGAAATTTCACAGGACGCGTCTATTCGAACCACACGCGATGGTTCTACCATCATGATGGAAGCACAATCAAAAAATGACGTTGAATTTTTTTTAGATTATAAATAAACTAGAATTTATTCGTGTCTTTGATACGATAAAAACTACACTCTTTTAAATCATTTAAAAATAATAATAATTAATTCAAAAGAATAGGGTGTCAAAAATATAATTTTTTTTTCTTATTTTCTCTCTCTTTTCACTCCCCCCTCTCTCTTACATGGCTGCTCATTTTGGATAAAATTTTATTTTTAAAATTTAAATCACTTTCTTATTTATATAATAAATGTTGATGATGGAGATCCAATATTAAAATAAATAGTGCTGATAATATTATATAAATTTATAAATTTATTTTACAGATTTATTATGCTTCTATCATTACTTATAAAATTCTCATTAATTAATTGTCTCTTTCACTGGTTTTTAATTGTCAACCTACAAATCTACAATGCACTCAACCCGGATAGTCGGGTGATATCTTTCTCCACGTTCTTTTCAATTTTTATTGTTTCGATCCAACACTAACTTGACTGTCAGAGCTTCGGGATTTCACGATCTTTTTGTCGTAGGTCCGATTGCCCACAAACTTCCCTAAACATTAAAAAAAAAAAATTAAAATTAAAATGTCAATGAATATTGTGGTTAATATTCAACTCATTTTTCTTATTTTGGAAAAAAATGGAATAGAAATTTAATGATTTTTGAAAAACAAACATTGTAGATAATTATGTCAAATGATCCATGTAATACGTCGACCATAACTTATGAACTCATAAGATAGTTTACCACCTATTTAGAAATTTAGAATTATGTTTGTTAGCTGTCACTTGATATTCTTTATTGTAGGATCGATATACGGTGTATATATTTATTTATACTACAAATATAAATATATCTGCGGAAGCATACACCGTTTCCTTCGGGCTCTTGGTCTTCAAACCATAAAAAACCAGAATCACAAGGACTCCGGTTAGATATCCACAGCTCAAATGTCTCACCTTAGTGTTTTTGTGTATTTGGCAGTTTGTCTTGCTGTATTTTCCATCTCTGGTAGCATGCTCATCGACAGATATATATAATGGGATTTCTTACCTATTTTTTCTCTGCCGGCATGCTAAGCAATTAACAGCGCAGCCGTGAAGGTAAATAGTGCTATACTGAGCACACTTTTCCTCCCTCGTGTTCTGTGAATAGTGGAGGTGGACTAGCCCACATGGGCGCACATTTACTACATCTCCCACTCACCCATGTAGGGCTAACTATGTTGCACATATGGGGTGATTAGCTATCTAGAGTAGAGTCATAGAACATCATCATCATGTAAATGGACTATAATAAGTGATGATACAATCAGCCTAACAAAGCATAAACGTAAACAGCATCTGTCTTCAGTACAAAAGAATCGATCCTTGCTGTCACTGTGAGCAGACTCCAGAAACCAGAAAGTGGCAGTGTTGAAGAATCGATCCCTGTGACTACGAACTGCTGAACAGAACAACAATAGTGAAGAATCGGTCCCTGCAAGCTACGTTAGCAAAACAGAATAT
>JAOWBR010171739.1:0-11341 GCA_028571145.1 Dionaea muscipula
TAGGTGAGCATGTGGTTAGGTTCATCTACCATTCTACCATTGAATGGTAGATGGTCATCGACCGCTATAAAAAGGGCGTTTGGGAAGAAGGGAAATGCATTCCAACCAAACACATCATAAATCCCACAAGGTGAAAATTTTTCAAGCTCTGGGCTCTACATCAAGATTAGGATGAATAATCCATATAGGGTATGTTTCCCATGTTTTCTGAAAAAGTTTTCGAGTTAAAACAATCTAAAAAATGTTCTAATTCCTTTGGTTATGTGATTCAGAAACCGGCCGATAGTGTTTAATGTATGGATGCAGATTGACAGCATGAAGAGCTTGCGTAAAGATCTTTGTGTCTGGGCCGGGAATACCCCTGAGCTGCACCCCAACGACCTCACAAAGCTAAAGGCGTTGCGGTCCTTCCAGCTGAACTGAGAGTTTCTGATGGGGACCATGAAGACATAGGAGCCCAATACCCACACGTTTAATTTTGGTGGGGTTCAACTATGTCCGCTCCTAGAGGACTTTGAGTCGCTGCTCTCCAGGAGGTCAAATCGAAGACTGATGGTGCCTGATCTGCTGGATGATCAGATCACTTTGGAAGATCTATGTGGATATCCGAAGATCTGGGTAGCGGAAAGATGGTATCACGACGATGAGTGGTTGGATCTGGGGTGGGGCAGATGACCCGTGATGTTAAACATCCCTCGTCTTGATTTTCCTCAGATGCAAGGGATAACCTACTACCGGTGGTGCTAATGGGCTTCTTCCTGCTCAGTGCATGCCCAGGGTACGCCAACTGTCGGATCTCCTCCCTCGTGAGGCCGATGATGGGGGAAGACTTTATGTGGGGCATAATCGCAGCCGAGACCTACCGGGGTCTCGACATGTTGAAGGGGAACTATGTGCTAGGGTATCTCGCTTGGAGCCCTTAGTTGTTACAGATCTGGCTCTGTAAAAGGTTGAATCTATTAGTTCCTACACAAGTGCCGTCCTCGGGATACAGCCTTCGGCACTTGACTACACGGGGTGGCATGAAGGTCACTTACTTCGAGTTTTCTCGAGCACTGGTCATGTGGTTGATGAACTTGACTACTGGGTTCATTATCTGGACCTCTCAGTACATGACTTACCCATATTATGTTGTTCAGTCTGCGACTTGTGTAGGTGTGATGATTTGTGGCCTAACTACCACTTGGGTTTGCTATCCCGAACTAGTGATGCGGTAGATGGGATATTACAAGATGATCCCGACCTCTCCCCACGCTTACAGAACCGTAAGGGATCTTACTCACGAAGAGATAGGCATGATCGCTCAGGCTTGGAGGGGTGGTCGTCGAATGGAACATTGGTTTCTCCTAGAAGGTGGCTGGATGGTTTTTACAAAGTATATGCAATGGTGCGCGCACCAGTCCGTCCGACGCTACATCCCTCCATATGCAGAGTGACCCGACTTGTACCAACTAGGGGTACAACTAGGATGTCCTGCCGGGGATGAGGGAGATGATTAAAGGTGAATCAAGACTCCGGGTCTTTTATCAGTTTGTTTTGGTAGTTGTGTGCATGTGTGGGTCCGGAACCCCAATAAATATGTGTTTGTTGAGCTTGTTGTTATCCGGTGGTGTTTATGTTTAGGCCGTTTGACTATGTGACTTGTGGAAAAAAGAGGGCATTGTATGAGCTTTCATGGTGAATGTGTTTAAGCTATTTGGCCATGTGGTTTGTGGAATAAAAGGGGGATTTTGAGTGCTAACTATTATTAATGCTCATTCATATTCAAGTCACTTTACAATATGCATGCAAGAAACTCTAACATAATGCCATCAGATTCGCCATTATGTCCTTATTTTTTTCTAGGCCGCCCCAGGGGGGTTTTCGATCTAGCGGGTCTGCTCACCCTTATTTTTTGCCTGAACCCACTTTTTGCTTGGGTCAGCAGGGCTTCTTTTTGAGCAATTGTTCACACACTCTCCTTTTGGCTAGGTCGCCGTTTGCGGGTTTTCGAGCTAGCCTCTCTATGCACTTGAGACGAGCACTCAGGTGAGGAGAGGGTTTATTTATGTTTGTGACCGTGCCATGATGGTTGCCTACGTATCCAAGATGGAATCAGGTCATAGCGTAATTCAGGATGAACGAAGGAGTGGATTTTTGAGGTTTTTTTATTATTTTGTTATGACGGGGCATTTTCTAGTAAAATGGGGCATTCTGCATTTCAAAAGAAAGGGGCATTTTTTGTGGTTGCAGGAGACATAAAATGGTATTCCGTGTTTTGAAAA
Organism: Dionaea muscipula; assembly: GCA_028571145.1. Taxonomy (NCBI): domain Eukaryota; kingdom Viridiplantae; phylum Streptophyta; class Magnoliopsida; order Caryophyllales; family Droseraceae; genus Dionaea; species Dionaea muscipula. The sequence goes on from JAOWBR010171739.1 coordinate 2,265, forward strand.
GAGAGGGGCATTATGTCTAATGGAGAGGCATTCCTTGGCGGAAGGGTATTCCGAAATGATGGGATGTTCTTTGGATGAAAAGGAGAGGGCATTTTGAAATGGTAGGGGCATTTTGAGATAGGAACATTTTTTGGTTTGAAAGTTAGGCATATAACTTCTTGAGCAGATCAAGGTTGGTTAGGCCATGGGGCTCTTAGCCATTGTCGTCAACCAGTCTGACCGCGCCACCAGGACTGATTTCCTTAATGGTGTATGGACCATACCACTTGGGGGCGAACTTCCCACGAAGAACGTGGACGGGGGCTTGGTTCTCCATGAGGACCAAGTCTCTTTCGTGGAGACCCCTGTCTTTTACCTTCTTGTTGAATGCTCGCGCCACGTGTCACGGATAGCACTGGATATGGTAAAGTGCCTGAAGCCTCTTTTTGTCTAGGAGTCGTAGCTGATCATATCTGACCTGAAGCCATTCTGTCCCTGGGACCTAAGCTTCCGTGAGCACTCTGATGGATTGCACTTCCAATTTTATTGGTAGGACTGCTTCCATGCCATAGACTAGTGAGTATGGGTAGCCTGTGTCGGTGTCCTGATCGACGTTCTGTACCCCCAGAGGGCAAAGGGTAGCTTGGAGGACCAATCATGGTGAGTCTGAATAGTCTTAGCTAAGATAGTCTTGATGATTTTATTGGAAACTTCAACGACACCATTTGTTTGTGGATGGTAGGGGGAAGACTTATGATGATTGATTCCATACTTTCGGAGTATTACGACCATGTCACCCTCGAATTGAGTTCCATTATCACTGATCAACTTTCTTGGGAGACCATACCGACAGATGATGTTCTCTTCAAAAAATTGGGCAACCTGTTTTGCCCCTATTTTGGAGAAGGATCTGGCTTCCACCCACTTAGTGAAGTAATCAATGGCGACCAGGATGCACTGATGATTGTTTGAGGCAGGAGGATAGATCTGTACAATGATGTCGATTCCCTAAGTGTCGAAGGGCCACAGGGAAGTCATTGAGTAGAGAGGTTTGGCAGGTTGCTTTCTGAGGTTCCCGTGTTCCGGACACTTCCTGCACTTTCTGACCAAAGTGATGCAATCATGTTCCATGGTGCTCCAGTAGTAACCATGGCAACCAATCTTTCGGGCGAGGGATTTTCCGTTGGTGTGAGAACCACAAACTCCTGCATGGACTTCGGAGGTGATCTTAAGGCCTTTCTCTTGAGTGACGCAGAGGCAAAGGACTCCAGATGAGTCGTTTTGGTAGAGAGTATCTCCACAGAGCGTGTAATTTAGTGCTAGCCTGTGTAGGGTGATTCTGTCTTTCTTACTAGCCTCCTCGGGATAGATTCCTTGTTGGAGCAGATTTTTGATGTTGTACTACTATAGGAGTCCGTCTTGGGGTTCATCTTGCGTTTCAATGAGGGCGCACATGTAGATTGGTTCTAATAATGACTGGATTCCGATTGGCTGCACCAATACACCATTCGGGAATTATGCACAAGAAGCCATGACCGTCAATGCATCAGCGAACTTATTCTTGTGACGAGGTATGTGATAGAAGTGAATCTCTTCAAAACATGTTGCAAGGTGTTATACACTAAAAAATACTCGCCACGTGGTCAACGAATATTGTGCCACCTATACTGGAGATGGCCCAGCGACCTCCACGTAGACGTATGACATAACTGAACACGCCGCACTTAACGGAGTGCCGACTCGAGACCAAACTCCCTTGGCCACACATGCATGGCCATGCATGACCTCCATGTATAATCTCCATGCATGAAGGACTCGGCTAGCCTAGAGGAGGCCATGGAAGCATGGCCCATAGCTTCCATGCAAACTGGCGAGCAGCCAGCTGAACCCAAGGTGCTCCTCGGACGAGCACTGGAGATCACTGGTGGGCAGCGAGCACCCTCTCCAGCAAGCAGCTCGAGCCTAGGCGACCAGTGAACATGGCCGGCGAGCAGCGAGCGTGGGCGAGCAGCGATCATCCTCTACGGCAAGCAGCCGAGCAGCCAAGCAATCTCTCTTCCAGCGAGCAGCAGGCATGGCGAGCAGCGGCTCCTCCACGGCGGCCAGTGACCAGTGAGCTTAGCGAGTAGTGGTGTTCATGCGCGACCAGTGGACTCCCACATCCATGGCAAGCACCGATCCCGGCAAGCAATGGAGCATCTCACGAGCATCTTCCTCCTCGGCGAGCAAACCACCATGACTGCGAGCAACCCCTTCCTCGGTGAGCAGTGAACACGGCGAGTAGCGAGCAGCCGACCGTCCCTTGACAAGAAGCGGGCAACCAGTCATCTCCTTCACCAAGCTGCTGCATGGCGAGCAGCTGCATGGCCAAGCGTCGGCGAGCAGGTGGAGAGGGTGGTCGACGGCCGTACAAGATGGTGAAGGGGCCTTAGCTCCGGATGGGCTTGGGACGTCAACGGGCCCAAGCCCAAGCGTTAATTCCCGAATCATCCTCGGATTCTAGAATATTCCTGAAGAAAATCAGGGACGACATTGTCATTTCACACGTAGCCACTTTCGCCTCCATAAATAAAGCGCATAACTCTCTCATTAAGGTGCACCTGTTTCTCTAGAAAACTCTCCATTCTAGCTCCTCAGCTTCTAACCTTTGGATCAGAGACTGACTTGAGCGTCGGAGGGGTAATCCCGGGGTGAAAACCTCGGGTCCCTCTAACGAGGAAGTTGTTACGTGTGCAGGCGATCCAGAGGCAGCGGACTCCTGAGGTAACGGAGTCCAGAGGCATCGGACTCCTGGGGCAGCGGAGTCCTGAGGCATCGGACTCCTGAGAATATCCAGAGACCGGAGGATTTCTCGGAGCAGAAGACGAGCATAAGACATGAAAGTTGGACGCGAAGCGTAGGTGGCACTCGGAACGCGTCCACGTCACCTTGACCAAAAAGGGGTGATAACATTTGGCGCCGTCCGTGGGAAACGCAACAAAAAGTCACGTTTCAAAAATCTCTAGGTCATGGATGCACAAAGAGGAGTCACACAATCGAGCTCTCATCCTCCCGAGAACCAGCATTCTGACAATCCCTCGTCAGGAGAGGGCAATGAAGCGCAACCAGTGGGGGGCACCGCCGCAAACGCGGTACCCCATCCGAGGCCTAATGATGACAAGCCCATCACCCGAGCGGAGTTTTGACGACTCACTAAAATGTTCTTCGAAGGCGTGCACCAGATCTTAATGGCGCAACATCCATGCGTGCCCGTCATAATGCCATCCATCCTGGCTGGCGGGGGAACCACCATGGCCGAACCCAATGCCGTGAGGCGGGGCAGGCAAAGACTTTGGAGATCAAAGCCGCACAAAGGTTCAAGAAGAGCCGCCCGAAGAGTGACAAGAGATGCCACATGCATGCTAAGAGTAAGATCCCCTTCCCTGTCAGATCCAGTCGACTCAAAGAGTAATACTTTGAGTGAAGAAAATGACGGCGAGACGAGTAGGGGGAAGCATTGACGTTCAACGCCAGACTGGCAAAGTGAAGGATCTCGCTCACGAGTTTCAACCTCAAGGGATCGCAACCCGCTAAGGAGAAGAAGAACCAGACGAATAGCTCAACCCTTCACCAAGAATGTGATGGAGGACTGCTGTTCGAGACATGTCCGACTCCCATCCTTGGACTCTTATGACGGAACGGAAGATCCGAAAGATCATCTCAACCACTTTGAGATCCGGATAAACCTTCAAAAATTTCCAGATGGAATGATGTGCAGAGCTTTTCCGAGCACATTCAAGGGAGCAGCCTGGCGATGGTTTCATCGCCTCCCACCAAATTCAATCTCAAGTTTCGAAGAGTTCGCGGAAAAATTCATCGCGTAATTCGTAAGCTCCTCAGTCTTCACCAAGTCCATTCCCAACTTGTTCGACCTAAAGCAAAAAACGAATGAGACCCTCCGGGAGTTTATCTCCAGATTCATCAAAGCGTACGTGGAAATCCCAGGTGTGGGAAAAGACGTCGCCGCTGCAGCAATCATGATGGGGCTCCGACCAGGATCCTTTAGGGATGACCTGTCAATGCACATTCCAAAAACCTTTGACAAGCTCCTCCAACGAGCGAAGAGGTACATGGGATTAGAGGATTTACATGGTAGCTCCCGAGAAGAATCAATCTATGAGTTCAATGCTCGGAACACTCGAGCTCATGAGACAGCCATCGAGGACTCCAGTTCAGATACTCAAGGAAGCCCCCTGGAAACCCGAGAGTGGGGGGGGGGGCAGACGAGATGATCATTGGAACTCCAAGACTCAAAATAGAGATCACAGCGAGAGCCGTAGCTCGGAGTTCGAGTAGGGGCACGCCAATTTAGAAGATATTTTATTTGAATACAAACTACATCGAGATAAATATCCAAGATTTGTTTTCGGACTAGACGTCGCTTGTAATTTTTTAGCATGATGAATAAAATTAGAGTTTTTGAATTCTGATTATGCTTTGTGATGAATGATCACTTATAAGTCCATCACAATGGATATACGTCATGCGAAATAAGCATCAAATAACTTTCGAGCGAAGCTTCGCAATGAAAATCGAGTCCATAAAAGTTCAAGAGCCTAACGGACGTCTTAGTTCCACAAGAAAAAATTGAGCTAAGGACTCAGACACATCAAAGACGCGTCATTACGAGAATTAACTCGAAACCACAAAAGCTCGATAGATCAACAAGAATCTAAGGCCGATGGAACGAACCGAGTAAAGAATAAATATAGCGCTGATCATGCTCAACGGGTAAATCCCGAAAAAATTACGGGTAAATCCCAAAAAAATTATGGGTAAATCCATAAAAAGTTACGGGTGAATCCCGAAAAATAATGGAAAAATCCTGAGATATTCCCAAAGGCGGAAAAAACCAAACATTTTCCCAAAAAATGCTAGTGAATCGAGCAATGGGACTTGCGAAGTGGCAAGTGAAGCTCGCAAAGATATAGGCTCCGAAAATGTAAGAGTCTATCGCAAAAATTACTCTAAAAATGTAAGAGTAAATGCGCGCCGCATTGAGCCATGCAAACGTCAAACCCCATGCCTTAACTCTAGAGAGAGTAAGCCACGGAGCTGGGGGGGTAAATGTTATACACCAAAAAATGCCCGCCGAGTGGTCAACGAATATTGTGCCACGTAGACGCACTTAACAGAGTGCCGACTCGAGACCAAACTCTCTTGGCTACGCACGCATGGCCATGCATGACCTCCATGTATAATCTCCATACATGAAGGACTCGGCTAGCCTAGAGGAGGCCATGGAATCATGGCCCATAGCTTCCATCCAAACTAGCGAGCAGCCAGTTGAACCCAAGGAGCTCCTCGGGCGAGCACTGGAGATCACTGGCGGGCAGCGAGCACCCTCTCCAGCGAGCAGCTCGAGCCCAGGCTACCAGTGAACATGGCCGGCGAGCAGTGAGCGTGGGTGAGCAGCGATCATCCTCTCCGACGAGCAGCCGAGCGGCCAAGCAATCTCTCCTCCAACGAGCAGCAGGCATGGCGAGCAGCGGCTCCTCCACGGCATCCAGCGACCAGTGAGCTCAGCGAGCAGTGGTGTTCATGCGCGACAGTGGACTCCCACGTCCATGGCGAGCAGCGATCCCGGCAAGCAATGGAGCATCTCAAGAGCAGCTTCCACCTCGACGAGCAGACCACCATGACTACGAGCAGCCCCTTCCTCGGCGAGAAGTGAACACGGCGAGCAGCGAGCAGCCGACCGTCCCTCGACGAGCAGCGGGTAACCAGTCATCTCCTTCACCGAGCTGCTGTATGGCGAGCAGCTGCATGATCATGCGTCGGCGAGCAGGTGGAGAGGGTGCTCGATGGTCGTACAAGATGGTGAAGGGGCCTTGGCTCCGGATGGGCTTGGGACGTCAATGGGCCCAAGCCCAAGCGTTAATTCCCGGATCATCCTAGGATTCTAGAATATTCCTGAAGAAAATCTGCGACGACATAGTCATTTCACACGCAGCCACTTTCGCCTCTATAAATAGAGCGCATAGCTCTCTCTAAGGTACGCCTGTTTCTCTGGAAAACTCTCCATTCTAGCTCCGCAGCTTCTAACCTTGGGATCAGAGACTGACTTGAGCATCGGAGGGATATTCCCGGGGTGAAAACCTGGGGTCCCTCTAACAAGGAAGTTGTTACGTGTGCAGTCGATACAGAGGCAGCGGACTCCTGAGGTAATGGAATCCAGAGGCAGCGGACTCTTGGGGCAGCGAAGTCCTGAGGCAGTGGACTCCTACGAATATCCAGAGGCTGGAGGATTTCTCGGAGCAAAGACAAGCATAAGACACGGAAGTTGGACGCGAAGCATAGGTGGTACTCGGAACGCGTCCACATCACCCTGACTAAAAAGGGGTGATAACACAAGGCCTTCGAGGTAGCCTCTGTATATGAAAAGTTTAGACCTCTCGTCTGTTTCCCAACCACCCACCATTTGGAAGATGAGTAGGTTTGAATCTCTGAAAATGTTTATTTTCTGAACCTGAAGTTCCAGTGCAGCCTTAAGTCCAAAGATGCCGGCTTCATATTCTACTGTGTTGTTTGTGAGTGAATAGTTGAGTTTGACTTAGAAGGGCATGAGTTCTCCAGTAGGTGTGATCAATAGGATTCCGATCGCACGACCTCAACGATTGACTGAGCCGTCAAAGTAAAACCTCCAGGTGCCTTTGGAGATGTTTTGAATGCTCTCGTTAGGTAACAGATCATCCTCTAACAGCTCTGTGAGGACGGGAAAATCGGAAAGGTAATCAGCTATCACGCTCCCTCTTATTGCTTTTCTTAGAACGTACTTTATGTCAAATTCTGAAAGTTGCATTAACCACCTGGACATGCGTCCATTGAGAACTGACTTCTCAAACACGTACTTGATCGGGTTCATTTTGGAAACAAGGTGTATGGGAAGATATAACATGTAATGTCATAGCTTCTTTGTTACGAAAATGAGTGCAACAGTTGTCTTCTCCAGACTGGAGTACCGAGTCTCATAGTCAAGCCACCTCTTACTGAGGTAATAAACTAGGCATTCTTTCTGGTCCGTCGGGCACAACTAAGTAATCATAGAGCCCGATGCTCTTTCAGTGACTGTGAGATATACGATGAAAGGCTGGATTTTGGTAGGTGGTGCTATGATTGGTGGATTAAGAAAGTAGTGTTTGATTTTGTCGGGCACACCTGTTCTTTCTGCTCGGGGCGGTGAGGCATCTGAGCTGCCTTGTTCCTCCATTTGGTGATGAAGGCTAAGAAGGTCTCATCCTTCCTCTGACTGGTGGTCTCAAGGTCAGTTTTGGTAACATCCACTTGAGTATTGTGATTGGGGCATTTTATATACCGTTTTCCTTATTTATTTGCACGTAAGTTATACTGACTTCATAGATAATTTACACCATTTTAGCTCATATTTCATATATGACCCTTATTTCATGGTAGCATTGCATTCTATGCATAATTCTTGCATTTTAGCATATTATTGTAATCAGACGTTTCCACGTCTGCTTCTGGCCAAAGCAAGACGTCCATGTTAGTTTCTAGTATTCCGCTAGACGTTTCTACGTCTGTTATTCTATTATAGAACAACGTTTGAACATTTCAAGTCTAGACGTAATTCTGATCATACTTTTAGATTAGTCGTTGATCATCATATCATTCTTTTCTTAGACTTTATTCTTCATATAAATCATTGTACGACACCACAGACCAGCTTATCTTCTGTGAATTCTTTCTATGACTTTGGCAGTAGAAGATACAACTCCACGGATCGGAGCTTGTCAAAGATTAGAAGAAGGAAGTTCATTAAAGTCTATTCTACGACTGAGGAAGAGTTAGCCAAGCTCTGATGACTTCATCACAACTTTCCACGTCTCCTCTAAGGAAGACTGAACGTCTGAACGTCTGAAGACTAGACGTAGCTCGACTCATTTCCAAACGTAACTTCAAGGAAACGTGTGAAGTACAACTAATCTCAAACTGCCGTTGCAAGAAGGAATTTAATCACGTGCTGCTTATGAAATATCTTTAATAGAAAAGCTTCTAGAAGAAGAATCTTCTCAACTGCTTCCACAGATATTTTGCACAACACCCAAGGTCATCTCAATCGTCTAGCTAAGGAGTACCTTGAAGACCGTTGATCTGTAACCACCTAGATCATAGGAGCTAACCTATAAATAGGGGTTGTGTATTAGCATTTCGTGTGTGTAACAACTCACCCAAGCATTCAAGCATCCTAGCTTTCTTGTATTCGTAGTTCTTTCATTTACGAATTCCTTAGAGCCATTTTTGCTGAGAGATCAATAGCTCTAATGGCCTAAAGAATTCTGTAATCGTTTTGTCACAGTTTTGAATGCTTGTACATCAAACTTTGTCTATGAAGTTTGTTCTTTCAGTTAATTTTTCTTCTTTCTTTTTTCTAGTTTAATTTGGCCAATTCTCATTTCGAGAAAGGGAATCCTAAACTGCATTCTTGGAAAACCATTTGCGAGATCCAATCATGTACTTCTTTGTTTATTGTTTCTTTTACCTAGACTCGAAAGAGTGGGTAATTGGATCAATTCTTGAAGATAGTATCGAGAAGTCTGGCGTATCCATAGCACTAGCTGGTGACCGAATCTAGAGTGTCTATCACCTTCAAGTCCAGTTTGTTTGGTAAATACATTTACTGTTCTTCTCAATTTGTGAATCTTTGATCTTCAAAGATTTCACATTCATTGCATTTAAGTTTTTTTTAACCTAATTCAACTACATTAGTTTGCTGATCATCTTTAGAGGTTAAATTCTTGAATCGAAAGAGGATAGAAGATTTAACTGCTTAGTTGTAGCCTTCAACTGGATACTTTCTCAGTTGGGTTTCGATAGCTAAGGATCCAGGTAAGCGAGAGCTTCCGCTGTAGGCATTCTAGGGTTGTTCAACTTGTCACTGATTGACTCAGTTAATTCTTGACTAGAGTCTTGAGTGCATTGCGATCAGTGGAGGGGAAGATTGACAACCTTCGCTCTCAGAGACTGGTTAGATTTGATACAAGGTGACCGAATCCTTGGTCAATTACACTAGTGATTCGTTAGGTTTACGTATGGTGACC
>JAOWBR010171750.1:0-11339 GCA_028571145.1 Dionaea muscipula
TTCATGATTAATGAGTTTTAAACGAATCAAACAAACAATCGATGATCCAACCTTAATATTCGATCTGCTTAAACACGGATTAGGCCGAACTGATTTATCCTCTAAACCGTGCGTGACTTGGTTTCAAGTTCGCGCAGCCCCGAAGGACTCGGAACCAGACACGATCGTGACTCTCAGTCACGACCGTGACCAGTATAAGGGGTCACGACCGTGATGTCCTATCACGGCCGTGACTAGCCTCGTTTTAACGACAACGTCTGTTTCATCTTAGGTTTGAGTCGTCGCCTCATCCGCGACACTTATCCTTTTATTTATTACGTTTTATTTATTGTTTAAACCCCTAATTGAAACCCCGTTTCAATATATCCTTCTAGGAGCATTAATTAACTCAACCAAAGAATTGCAACCATCCCTGCGGATCGATACTCGACTTGCTGCTATCTTCTTAGCAAGTAAGTCGTTTAAATTATAAATATTAAATATAGCAACGCCCGACGACGCGTGCTATAAGGTACCCAACCGTCGTCGTGCCCAATCGTCGATCTTGCACCCACCATTGCCGCCACCGCCCCTGTAGTCGTCATCCCCCTACTGCCATCGTCCTCCTGTTGTCGCCGCTGCCTAGATGAAGACGGTGCTGGTGGCTGGTATGGAGGGTGGTCGGTTGCTCGGTTGAGGGTCGTTCATAGCAGATTTGCTCTTGTTGGTCAACGACTTTCCCAGCTGGTGGCAGCGACATCGACGGTGGGTTAAAGATGGTGATGTCGGCAATGGTGCTGGCCAGCGGTAGTGCTCGCCTGGTGGTGGGCTCGGTGGTGGTGGCAGATCTGAGGTCTGGTGGTGGTGGCTATGGGGGTGATGCATCCTTAGATCTAGGGTTGACGATGATGATTTGTAGTTTTAGGGTTTTTTTATATTCATGTAATCTGGGCCCTTGATTTAGTTTTGATCCTACGGTTGTGGTGTGTTGTCTCAGATGTTGTCTCAAGTATTGTCTCCCTAACCCCCGATTATGGTCCTAATCTATAGTGAAGCCCAAATGGCCAAGTAGCTAAACTTGGTCAGTCCATTAATTTGAGCTGCCACCAGTTTTATTATTTTGGTCCATTTGATCTTAAGCCATTAGATTGCCATATCTGATCCCAGTCGTTCCTCTACCTGTGCCCACGTCCTATCACTCTGTCACCGCCTCTCTCTTGCATTCTTACCCCTTCTAATCCCTCAGTAGCTCTCATCTCATCGGTTCCTGTGAGCGTCCTTTCTCTCTCCCTCTGTGAGCGATTCCCTTGGCGATTTCCTTGAGAATTCATGGCTTCTTCTTCTTGCCTTCTCATCTCTATCATTATCTAATACATCCTAAGCCTATGAGTCTTGGGTGTGACCTTCTCTTCTCTCTGGTTTGTTTGTGCGAAGTTGACCTAGCCTTGGTCTTCTTGCAGCTGTGTCTGTCTCCTTGCTTTACCATTGACGACCAGAAGAACCTTGAGGTGATTTTGAGGTGGCTGAAGAGGAGATGAGGGAGGTCCGATGAAGGTGGAGTCGTGGGTCTCAAACCGAGCCCACGCGGTATATTCTACCAAACCCTAGATCTATGTTGCATAGCCTTTGTGACTTCTTGATCTGTGTTTTTATGGTTTGATTTGTTGAAATCAGTAAAAATTCGTATGATTCACTTGTGTTTAGTCTTAGCAGTGGTATCAGAGCATGTCATGCGATTCTTATACTGATTCTTGACTTGATTTCGTGCTTTTATGCTGTGACTAAGTGAGATCCATAGATTTGTATGATTCCTTGTATGTTCACTGCATGCATGATTTTTGTGACACGATTTCTTGAACATCAGAAGACTTTATATGGTTCTTGACTCAAGATCTCTATAATTTTGTGTTAATATTCTGTTGTTCGATTTTTTGGTTGTATGATTAAGCAAAATAACACAATATCTCTGTCATACGTGTGGCTACATCTGCGTTCACCTATTGTGACCTGCTCTGTTGCTTCATTTGTGACTAGATCTGTGTGTTCGTTGCTTCTGAGGGACCTGTGTTGGTTGCCTGATTCTGCCTGCTTATCGTCTATGATTAGTCAAACTGAGAATTTGTTTTATGTAATATTCTCTACTTGTTTGATAATAATGACAAGTTTTGAAACTGAGATTTCTTGCCTTACTGAGAAATCTGATTTTGGGACATGGAAAATAAAAATGCGTGCAATACTTTCACGTGAAAAATTATTGAGTGCATTAGAAAAGGATTCAAAGAAACTTACTGATGAATCATCTTCTGATAAAAGTGAATCTATTGCTGAAGATGCTTTTAATCTCATCATTTTGTGTCTATCTGATCCCGTGCTTAGAAAAATTGATGGGTGTACTACAACACTTGCTTTATGGAATAAATTAGAATCTCTGTATGCAAAACAATCTGCTCCAAACTTGGCTTATCTGAAAGGAACATTGTTTTCTCGAAAAATGGAATTATCTAAATCACTTGAAGATAATCTCGATGAATTTTTGAAAATGATTCTGATTTTAAAGAAAACTGATCAGGCCATAGATGATGTTAGTCAGGCTATGATTTTATTACAGTCCCTACCAGATGAATATTTTGTTGCCAAAAATTCCTTGAAATATTCTGGTGTTACTCCAACTGTTGATTTGGTTATTTCTGGTTTAAAAGTTAGAGAACTTGAACTAAAAATTAATAAAAGGAATAACAATAACTTGTCTATTCGATGAAAAACTGAAAAAAGAAAGAATACTCATCAAATGTGGCCTCAAAGAAAAAATTTACCAAGAAGAAAACATTTGAAAAGAAAAATGACAGTGAAGAAAGAAAATATTTTCATTTTGTTAAACCTGGGCACATGAAAAGGAACTGTTATTTTCTGAAGAATAAAAATCAGAAACATGTTAGCACTAAGACTGCAGTAGAGAAAAATAATGATAAAAATACATCTAGTTATTCTGAAGTTTTGAATGTCTCTGAAAGCTTGTTTGATAATGAGTGGATTATAGATTCTGGGTGCTCATTTCATATGTGTCCCAATTTAAAATGGTTTGTTGATCATGAAGAGGTTTAAGGTAATCCTGTTTTTATGGGTGATAACCATATGTGTATGATTCATGGAATAGGAAATAATCCTCTGAAGTTAGGTAATGGAAATGTGATTTTGTTGACTAAAGTCAGATATGTGCCTAACTTAAAAAAGAATTTAATCTCCCTTGGTATGCTTGATGATTCTAGCTGTACCTACAATGCTAAAAATGGGTGTTTAACTGTGATAAAAACTGATAAACCTATTCTAGAGGGAACTAAAAGGAATGGACTGTATATTCAGTATGGTTATTACTGTCCTAGCAGAACTAATTCTGTGCTTATATCTGTTAAAAATAATGTGACTGAAACTTGGCACTTGGGATTAGGTCACATAAGCATGAAAGGACTCAATGCATTGAATAAACAAGGATTACTGAATTTGAAACATGTTCCTGAACTGGAGTTTTGTGAGACAAGTGTTTTAGGAAAGCAAAACAGAATGAGCTTTAATGAAGGAATTCATTTAGTAAAGAATTGTCTTGAATATGTGCATGCTGATTTGTGGGGGCCTGAAAAGGTTCCAACTTATGGTGGAAATAGATATTTCCTGTCTATTATTGATGATTTCAGTAGAAAGGTTTGGGTTTATCTCCTAAAGTCAAAAGATGAAACTCTGGATAAGTTTAAAACCTGGAAGACTATGACTGAAAATCAAATAGACAAGAAAGTAAAGGTTTTAAGGAATGACAATGGGCTGGAATTTTGTAATATCTTATTTGATGACTTCTGTAAAAAAAAAAAAAAAGGCATAGAAAGACTTAGAATAGTGGTAAAGACACCTCAACAAAATGGGGTAGCTGAAAGGATGAATAGAACACTATTAGAGAAAGTGAGATGCCTTTTATTTACAATTGGACTATCAAAGAATTTCTGGGGAGAAGCACTTAATACTGCTGCCTACCTTAAACCTTAAGTGTCCTGAAGAAATTTGGAATAAAAGGCCACCAAGTCTAAACCATCTAAAAGTTTTTGGATGTTCAGCCTATGCACATAAAAGTGATGGAAAGTTAAATCCAAGATCAGTAAAGTGTATATTCTTAGGATATCAAGAAGGCACTAAAGGATATAGGTTATGGGAAAGAGATACAGCTGGTTTTAAAATAATAATTAGTAGGGATGTGATATTTGATGAGAATACTTTCCTATGCAAATCTGCTTCTCCTGCCACTAATTTTATTGATACTGATGCTTCTAGTGATTTTAATAATCCTTATACACCTCTGTTTAAGGTGGAGCATGCAACCCGTCTTGAGAAGGAGGACATTCATGCAACCTCTCACTTGGAGGAAGGTATATCTGCAACCTCTCAAGAGGAGGAAGGTATCAGCATCACTTCACCATTAGAAGAAGAGGTATCCCCTTCCCCTGCCCTTGATGAATCTGCTGTTACTGAATCTTTCAGTCATGACAATCTGGATGATTATCAATTAGTTAGGGTTAGAGCAAGAAGAGCCCCTAAACCAAATCCTAGGTACTCATTTGTTGATCTAATTTATACTGCATTGATTGTTGCCAATGATATTCAATGTGTTGAACCTGATTCTTATTCTGCTGCAATTAATTCCAAGCAAAGTGAGTTCTGGAAAAATGCAATGATTAAAGAATATGATTCTTTGATGAAGGATAAAACCTGGTCACTTGTGCCAAGACTTAAAAGAGGAAGAGTAATTGACTGTAAGTGGATTTTAAAAGTTAAAGAAGGTGTTCTAAAATCTGATCCAGTTAGATATAAAGTTAGGCTTGTAGCTAAAGTTTTTTCACAAAAGGAAGGGGTAGATTATAACGAAATATTTTCTCCAGTTGTGAAATTTAAAACCATTAGACTAATGCTAGCTTTAGTGGCTTTTCATGACTTAGAACTGGAACAAATGGATGTAAAAACTGTCTTCTTGAATGGGGACTTAGATGAAACAAGCCACATGAATCAACCTGAGGGTTTTGAAAATAAAGTGAAATAGGATCATGTTTGTATGTTGCATAAATCTCTGTATAGCCTTAAACAGGCACCAAGACAATGGTACAAGAGGTTTGATACCTTTGTGAATAAAATTGGATTCAGTTGAAGTAATTTCGATGTATGCATGTATTATGCTCATCTAGATGTTGTTCCTATTTTTCTGCTCTTATACGTGGATGATATGCTACTGGCCAGTAAATCAATGACCATTATTATTGACCTGAAAAAGAAATTGAGCTCTGAATTTGACCTGAAGGACTTGGGAAATGCTAAGAAGATTCTTGGAATTGAAATAACAAGAAATAGAAAGGATAATGAACTTAAATTGCATCAGACTTCCTATATTAGAAAAGTATGTAACAGATTTGAAGTGATTAATTGCAAACCAGTCACTGTTCCATTGGCTGCTCATTTTATTTTAAGTAAAACACAATCACCTCAAACCGATTCTGAGATAGTTAAAATGGAAGGGATTCCATATCTGAATGCAATCGGTTCTGTTATGTATTCTATGGTCAGTACAAGACCAGACCTGTCCTTTGCTATTTCTATTCTTAGTAGATACATGTCTAATCCTGGGCTAGAACATTGGTCTGTTGTAAAATGGTTATTGAGATACTTGAATTCAACAATGTCTGTTGGTTTATTATATAAGAGATGGACTAAAGAACTTGGTCTAGCTGTATATGTCGACTCAGATTTTACAGGTGATAGAGATTGTCGAAAATCCTCCACTTCATACAATGTTATACTGGGAGGAAATTGTATAAGCTGGAAGACACAACTGCAACCCCTTGTTGCACTGTCATCAACCGAAGCTGAATATATAGTAATAACTGATGTCTTCAAAGAGGCAATTTGAATACAAGGCCTGCTGTAGGAGATTAACATATTAGATAAATATTGTGTTGTATTTACTGATAGCCAAAGTGCTCTACATCTCTGTAAAAACTATGTACATCATGATCGAACTAAACATATAGATGTGAAGTACCATTATGTCATGGAAACCTTAGCTGCTGGTATTTTGGAAATTTCCAAACTGCCCACTGAGGATAATCCTGCTGACAAGGGTACAAAGGTGGTAACTGTGGGTAAATTTAGGCACTGCCTAAACTTACTCTACATCAGGTAAGTATGCTGGGCGATGATGCATATAGACTCACACTCCACTGAGGATCAACCAAACAATGATGGGTATACTGAGTTGGGGTAAGAAGAGGAAACGTCAGAAAGGGGACATTGAGCTTCAAGGTGGAGATTGTTAGATTATGGTCTTAATCTAAGGTGAAGCCCAAATGGCCATGTAGCTAAACTGGGCCTGTCCATTAATTTGAGCTGCCTCCAGTTTTATTATTTTGGTCAATTTGATCTTAAGTCATTGTATTGCCATATCTGATCCCAGTCGTTCCTCTACCTGTGCCCACGACCTATCACTCTGTCACCACCTCTCTCTTGCATTATTACCCATCTAATCCCTCAGCAGCTCTCATCTCATCGGTTCCTGTGAGCGTCCTTTCTCTCTCCCTCTGTGAGCGATTCCCTTGGCGATTTCCTTGAGAATCCATGGCTTTTTCTTCTTGCCTACTCATCTCTATATTTATCTGATACATCGTAAGCCTGTGAGTCTTGGGTGTGACCTTCTCTTCTTTCTAGTTCGTTTGTGTGAAGTTGACCTAGCCTTGGTCTTCTTGGAGCTGTGTCTGTCTCCTTACTTTACTATTGATGACTAGAAGAACGTTGAGGTGATTTTAAGGTGGCTGAAGAGGAGATGATGGGAGGTCCGATGAAGGTGGAGTTGTGGGTCTCAGACTGAGCCCACGCGGTATATTCTACCAAACCCTAGATCTATGTTGCATAGCCTTTGTGACTTCTTGATCTGTGTTTTTGTGGATTGATTTGTTGAAATCAGTAAAACTTCGACTTATGTTTAGTCTTAACATACATACATATATATATATGCCCTCGTTGGAATAGTAAGAGTGTACTTTTGTGGGCTATTGGATTCAGGAGGTCAAAGGCTGAGATTGATTACTGTTGGTAGTAAGTGAATGGAGAGACAGTGCACTGTTTATCTGAGATTGAATTTTGACCTTTGATTTGTAGATCCAATGGCCCAAAAAAGTCCACTTTACTATTGAAAAGAGGATGCCCACATTAAAAGAGGAGAGAGAGAGAGAGAGAGAGTGTATACATACATACATACATACATACATACATACTAACGGAAGTTCGTGCCTTCGGCACGAAAAGCACTACATCGTCTAAAAAAATTTAAGAATTTGACTATAATATTTTTAATTTTTATCAATAATATTTTTAAGAAATTGAGTGTGATTGAAAAAAAGAGAAAATGAGGAGAGAGGAAAGAGGAGAGAGGAGAGAGTGGGAATGAAAAGATAGAGGAGAGAGGGATGATGTGACATGTATATTAGAGAGGAGTTGTGTCAAATTCAAAATCTTCACACAATGTAAAAGTAACTAACGGATGTCAAGGCACGATAAACAATTAATGTGATAATTTTATTTCATTGACATGTGTCACTATGTGATTGGTCCAAAAAATATGTGAGATAACTTATAGAATATAGAATATAGATGCATTGCTCCCCACTTGCATGTGATACATTCCTCCTCACTTACATATGAGGTGTCATTTTATGATTGGTCTAAAAATGTCTCTCTCACAACTTGTGTCAAGATTCAAAATCTTCACACAATATATATATATACACACACATATATAATTTATTTTTTTTATTTATATACCCATTATTTGATTTCCCCAACACAAACCTTAGGATTATTTTAAGATTTTTTACTCATGTATATGTTGTTGATGTTTTTTTGCCTCGATTTTTTAAATTTTTGGGTTATCTTAAGATTTGAAGTATTAATGAAACTATGTGTTATCTTAATGAATAACTTTGTTTGCAATTTTATATTTTGTGGAAATATTTGGAATGTTAATTGGTCCGAACCGAAACCGAACCGGTATGATGAATCATTTATGGTTTAGTTCTATACATGTAATGGTTCGTTTACGGTTCTTATTTTTTTGGAACCGTTAAATATGAATCGGTTACTGGATTCTTATGAAACCGGACCAATCCGGACCGTTGACACCCCTACTTATCCAGACGCGCTTTCTACCCACGAACCAAAAGATATTTCTTTAGACTGATGGGTTTTAGCTCGATTATTTCTGAACATTCAAAAAGTACTGATGTGTCCATGTAACTCATCTTAGCCCTACATCTATCGACCATCGGTACGGTTGAGATTGGTAGTTGAGAAACTAGGTCACAGTAGAATTTGACTAAAATAAAGAGCTCAATATCCTTGTAGATGATCTACATATTTCACTTGTGCTAGACCTATAACCATTGTTATATTTTCTTGACTTAGTGAAATTTCTCCTTCATTTCCACTTTTTATTATGTTCTTGAGTTATAATTGCATCTGCATCAACCATTCCACAACCGTCAGTCTTCCATCACGTGAATCAGTAGTTCCTCATCACTTTTGCATTAACTAAAGATCTAACTTTAATCACTTAATATCCATGTTAAGCAGATAAAAAGGTAAAGAACTTGGTTTAGGTTGTCTTGAGTAGTTATTATCCCATTAGATCATGTAGTAATTACCAACTAAATCAAAGCAAATATGAGTAGGTGGTAAACCCATTTTCTTTGCTTGATTTAAACCTTTATTTCTAGGTAATCACTTCATTATCACTTGAGTTTACTGTACGTAATTGGTTAGGTTCTTCATTTAGTCAAGCAAACGTTTCCTTGATCTCTCTTTCTATAATTTGTTCATTATTGTTGATTATTCATACGGTCCAGGTTGAGCTTTCAACTAAGCTGTCTTGCTGCCAGTAACTCAATTGGTCGTATTCGGTATTCGTGAGGATCAGCACTTAGGCTTAACTGTGCCTTAAAAGTAAATTACTTAGGCTTAATCTTTGTAATTAGCTCGAGTGGATTCTATCGAATCTTTGACCATGCTCTCTAACTGCCAGTAACTCGATTCTTCGTGTTCGGTATTCGTTAGATGAGTATTTAAGCATTAAGTTGATTTTAAATATAGTTTGAGGTTGAACTTAGTCCTCAAAACTCGTATATTATACAAGTCCAATTTAGTCATTTCTCTTCTTATAGTCGACTATAGTGGAAGGACTTGACATCCATACTTTTGCGTCAGTTAGGATCATATCGAGGTGAACATCATGGTGTGATCCACGAGGGAGAAAGGTCGGCAGTTGAGTGTGGACCAAGCCTCGACTGCTGTGACTTTGGATTAAACTGATGTTGTGTATCTGACCTAGGAAGAGAACCTCTACAGCCGCTACTTCGGTAGATAGACTAGAGGTGGAGAATTGATCTCTCTGTTGACTTCTGTTTTTAATAGAGAGTTACCGTCGTTTCTTACGTGATTTCATCTGCATTTCCTCCGCTTTCCTTTCACCCCATCATCCACTGCATCTTGTCTTTTGTTACCTATCGTGTGTTTTAATCTTCTTGTGTATCAGCCGCTAAAATCACCTATGTGATCAAGTGCTGATTTTGGTGTTTTAGTCACTTTCTTTATTCTGCCACCTCGTCTGTCTCTAGTTGAAGAAACTAACCCTCCATTAAACTATTTGCCGCACATTTAGAGTATACTTTATCGGAACACTCTTTCCCTGTCAGATCGACCTCAGATTCACTGCTTTCTACCTGTAGATTGCGCAATAGTCCCGAGTATCGTCTGAGCTCTTACCGCACGTAAATCCTAGACCTTATTTGGTGTTGAAAGGTGTACTTGAATTCCGAATGGCACCACAGATGCTCACCAGGATCAACGGCTGACTTGAGCGTTTGATGAGTATTCCTGGGGTACCAACCTCAGGTCTCTCTAACGTGGAGATTGCTCCGTACGCAGGTGGTGGGAAGATGACACTTGGGATACGTCCACATCATTGTCTCCAGAAAGTGGTGATAACATGATATTTATAGGTTTGTGATGAGATATTTATAACAAAGTTGTATATTGTAATATAGACTAGTGGTTACCTGTGCCTTCGACACGATAAGCTCTGCAATCTCTCAAATCAGTTAAAAATATACAGTAATAAACTCTTTGAAAAAATCAATAAAATAATAAAAATAATAAAATAATTTGAAATTATATTAATATTAGTCCTATTTGGATAGCCTCAACAAATTAAATAATTTGACTATAATATTATATAATTTTTATTAAATATATTATTCAAAAATTAACTATTATTTAAAAAAATATTAATATTACCCTCATCATACCCTACTTTATTACCAAACATCTCACCCCACTTTATTACCAATCAATTAATAAATGAGATGAACTTAAAAATCAATCATTTATAAATGCAATCGTATGACAAAAAATGTTTCCTGTCTTTTTTTCCAATCCAACAGCCAAAAATATCTCAAGACATTTATAGGGATATATTTTTAAAACTTGAACTTCCATGTATAATAGATATGTGAAATAATTTATAAAAAAATTCAAAGTATTTTTCTTATATAATAAATGTTACTACATATCTTTGCCAATTAGAAAATTTTGTTGTTTTGTCATTTGTGTATAAAATTATTGTAGATTCCAATGGTATTGTTACGCCTTTCCAATGGATTTTTCATTGTTTTTTCGAAAGAATGCACCAGAATATAATAAGAGACAAATTCTTTTTTAGCCACTCTCAATACACAAAACTCTTTTTTAGCCACTAATTTTCAATAACTCTTTTTAGCCACTTTAGCCAATGAAATGTCATTAATGCCCTTATCGAATCCAAAGATGACCGATCACATGCCCTTATTGGTGAATTGAAATTGGTGAGAACCCTTCATTGGCGATTTTCGATTCCTCAGGAGCCCTAGCTTGCGATTTGATTTTCGGTGACAACAAATTGGTTAGAGTCGTAACCCTGCATCGTATTTGCCCTAATTTCCGATTTCTCGAGCGAAGGTCAGCCATAATCTGCGATTTCGAGGAAGAAAGTGCAGCGAAGAAGCCCTAACTTCCGATTTCGACGACGATGGAGGTAAAATTGCCAAATGGATACCGTTTTAGTATGTGTTCTGCGATTTCGCGAAGATTTATCATGAGTTAGCATGAATTAGCATGATTTTACATGATTTCTCGACAATTTAGACAGATCGATCTTACCGATATGGTCATTGTTGACCCTTGATGATTGATGTTTTGATGATAACAAGCACTTGATATGTTTGATGCATTGGTTTGTCTAGTGTTGA
>JAOWBR010171761.1:0-11339 GCA_028571145.1 Dionaea muscipula
AGAAGTGGAGGAAGGTGGAAAGTCCTTGGATCCTTGCAGGGAGATCAGTTTTGTTGCGGTACTCCATATTGTACCACCAGGACGTGTTATGCCGATCTCCAGCCCCGCACTTTTCCTGTTTGGGCAAAGCTTTCTGGTATGCTTACCTCGCTCTACACCGAGGTGGGCCTTGGATTGTTAGCTTCCTCCTTTGGGAGGTCGGTTACGATGGACCCGGTTACCCGATCTGGTGCGAGGATTAGCTTTGCCTGTATCCTTGTGGAGCTGGATGCTTTGTCGCTGATGCGAAGGGAGGCGACCTTTGAGCTTCCTAGGGGGGAGGTGTTCACGGTTTCGGCCGAGTGTGCTTTTGTTCCGCCTCAGTGTTGTGAGTGTCGGGTGTTCATGCATGGTCCATCTTGTTGCCCGAAGAGGGCACGACCGGCGGTTCAGAGCCATGATCTGCCTGAGATGACTTCACGGGTTCCGCCTAGAATGACTTCACAGGTTCCGTCTAGGCCAGTGCCCCAGCCGCAGAGGCCGAGGCCAAGGAGGCGTCAACAGGATAGTGGTGCCCCTCGAGGGGGGGCAGGGGCCTATGGGTACACAGGTGGAGGCAACCTTCAGCTGTTGTTGCTCCGACTGTTCTGAGTTCACCATCGCGGTGGTTACTTTGGTCCAGCGTTCACCACCACCAGTTGGCACAAGGGGTTCTGGTTGGCCTTGAGGATCCTAAGGCCGAGGTCGTTGATTCTGATGAGTTTGGTGCTGGTGTCGAGGATGTTCTTCCCCTTTCTACCCGTGGGCCACACCCTATGCTGGTTCTGACTAGCGGTGGGACATCCGTGGTGGATGTTGATGGAGCGACGTTGGATGGGGGTGGGGTGTCACGAGTAGGTACGGGGTTCCTGACTGAGGATGGATTTGGTTCGCCGTGTGCAACGACAGAGGATGGGATTGAGAGAGGGTCTGATTCTGTGCATTGTCCTTTGTCCAGATTCTCAAGCTTCATTCCTAGTGTTTCCAGTCCAGAGGGGAGTGACAGGCACATGTCTGACTTCTGTGCGTGTGATATTTCGAGATTTGTGCTTATGGAGTCTAGTCAGGTGGATGTTGGGTCAGTGGAGAGGCATGCGTCTCTGACTCTGCTACCTCTCGCCATATTGCCACCAGTCGGCATGTTGGGAAGGGGTTGGATGAAGATCCATAGGCCCTGTTTGAGCCGTGACTTACGACCTCATGATTGTAGGTTTGTCACGTCCGGGATGAGGGGTCTCAATGACTTCGTACATGTCCGGGAGCTTCGTAGATTCGTCACGCAGCGGAGGTTGGTGTTGGTGGGATTGCTGGAAACTCGGGTTAGGGAGGGGAATGTGACTCGTGTACAGCGTGTTGTGCTCCCCTCCTGGTCGTTTGTTGTTACCAGAGGGGTTTGATCGACGGGCCGCCTCTGGATTTGGTGGGATCCGACTGAGGTGACTGTTTCTTTAAGGGACTACCAAACTCAGTAGGTGCACCTGTAGGTCGGCTTCTTGAGTTTGGGTGTGAGCTGCTTGATCTCTTTTGTTTATGGTTTCAATGAGGTCGGTCAGAGAAGATCTCTTTGGGACTCCATATTCGCACAGACACAACAATGTGTGTTACCGTGGTGTGTGTTGGGGGACTTCAATGTGGTGAGGAGGCCGTCAGAGAGGCAGGGAGGTGCCCCCTCGTGGACCGCTGCAGACAGAGTTTTTGAGGCTTGCATCAGGGAGGCGGAGTTGGAGGATCTGAGGTTCAGTGGACTTTTCTTTACTTTGTGGAATAGAAAGCAACAGGATCCCATTCTGTGAAAGTTGGATCCGGTGTTGGTTAATACACAATGGTTCACTTTCTTTCCTTCCTTTGAGGCGGTGTTCTTACCACCTAGAGTTTCTGATCATTTGGTGGTTGAGGTGAGGTTGTAGACTTTGACCCAGTGATGTCATATCCCATTTAAGTTTTTTGAGTTTTGGACGGAGCATCCACGTTATTAGGAGATTGTTGGCTAGAGCTTGAGTGTTGAGGTGCACGACATGCTCATGTTCTGTCTGTACAGGAATCTGAGGTTCCTCAAGGCACAACTGCATAGACTAAACCGAGAGGAATTCAGTGACTTGTTAGAGAGGGTGGAGAGAGCTCGTCATGATCTTCTTGGGGCGCAGAGTGCCATGCTTTCGGGTACTGGAGATTCGGTGAGGGGCGACGTAGAGAGGGATGTTGCGGTTAGGTTAAGCACTTTGACCCGAATGGAGAAGAGTATGCTTCGGCAGAAGGCTCGTGTTCGATGGCTTGAGTTAGGCGACCACAAACGACCTTCTTTTTCAGCACTGTGAGATGTTGGCAGAATCGAGGGGGTGTCCGGTCCTTGATCTGTGATGATGGGTGTGAGATTCACAACCAGCAAGAGTTGATGTTGCTGGCCGAGGCTAGAGGCTACTTTGGTTCTCTTCTGTCAGCAGCACTGCAGGTTGCACGACTTCGAGATGACTAGATTTTCCCTTTGATTCATAGTTCGGTCTCCCAGGAGCAAGCGAGTGGGTTGGCTGCACCGGTTTCGGTTGAGGAGGTTAGAGCTGCTTTCTTTGCTTTGTGCCGCCACAAGGCCCCCAGACCAGATGGGTACAGTGCAGAGTTCTTCAGATCGAGTTGGTCGGTTGTGGGGATGGATGTCACAAGGGTAGTGTTGGATTTTTTCACTTATGGGCAGCTTCTTAGGGAGGTGAGCGGGACCATCCTCTTGCTCATCCCTAAGGTTGCTAGCCCTACCAGGCTCATAGATTTCAGACCGATCTCGTATTGTAATACGGTTTATAAGTGCATTTCTAGGTTTATTGTGACTCGGGTGAGGGAGGTGCTTCTGAGATTGATTGGTGTGGAGTTGTCCGCTTTTGTCAGGGGCAGCAGGATCGGGGACAACATTCTTTTGGCTCATGAGCTCCTTTGTGGCTATCACTTGGACTGCGGTCCGCCTAGGTGCGCGATCAAGATTGATATCATGAAGGCTTATGATTCGGTCGAGTGGGACTTCCTCAGGATTGTTCTGATTGGTTTTAGGTTCCCTTCTTGGATGGTCCAGAGGATCATGGAGTATGTCATCACTGCTAGCTTCTCCGTTGCGGTCAACGGGGAGATGAAGGAGCCATTTCGGAGTACTAGGGGCTTACGCCAAGGGGATCCGTTATCTCCGTATCTGTTTGTCCTTTGCATGGAGGTGCTTTCCGAGATGCTTCATAGGTTGATTGTGGACCAGAGCTTTGAGTTCCATTGACAGTGTCGAAAGGTTAGTCTGACCTATCTGTGCATTGCTGATGATCTCATGATCTTCTCTCGAGGGACGCTTCCTTCGGTGACTCAGATCATTTCTGCTCTTGAGGGGTTCAGATAGCTTTCTCAATTGCGGATGAATCCCCTTAAGAGCGGGATTTTCTTTGGGGCGGTGGCGGAGGATGTTAGGCAGAGCATTGCCACGCCTTCTGGTTTTAGACTTGGGCACCTGCCGGTCCGCTATCTGAGGGTCCCTCTCATCTCTTCTAGGTTGACGGCTGGAGATTGTTTGATGCTCTTAGAGTGGATTTTTACGCAGGTTCAACACTGGTCGACCCATCATCTGTCTTACGCGGGTCGTCTTCAGTTGGTGACTTCGGTTCTTTTTGGCATTCAGACCTTTCGGTCATCTATGCTCCTCCTTCTTATGTCGGTGGCGAAGGCCATTGAGAGGATCATGGTGAGGTTCTTATGGGTTGGTCCATCCTTGGACCCCCATAAGGCCAAGGTCGCCTGAGCGGACGTTTGTTTGTTTCACATAGATGTACATGTATATGGAGGAAGCTCTTGTCCATGCGGCATCTTGTGCGGGATTTGACGGCTTGGAGGATAGGTGATGACAGTCGGATCTCCTTATGGTATGACTCGTGCTTCCCACACGGGTCCTCTCATCGAAACTCTTTGGAGCCACACCATGGAGAGGTCCGGCATATCGCCTGTCTGTTCTGTTCGTGACTTTTTTACCGGCACAACTTGGATGGATTATATCAGCGGTGGTTCGCTCCGGCTCTCACTGGTCAGGCGTCGCATCCTTGATACCATTCGAGATCTGATACCGAGTTCTCATTATCCGACTCCTTCTACCCAAGATCGAGTTGTTTGGCTCCCATCTCCCGGAGGTGTGTTCTCTATTGCTTCGGCATGGAGGCAGCTTCAGTTCACTCATCCTCGAGTTCCTTGGGTAGACCTAGCCTGATTTTAGGGAGTGGTCCTGAGATCCGCCATCATTGTTTGGATGGTTTTTACGGAGAGGCTGCCTACACGACATCACTTATTCAGTATCGACGTTGTAGCTTCATCAGCATGTTGTCTGTGTTAATGCCGACGTGAGACTTTGGATCACCTCTTCTTTCACTGTTCTTTTTCATCCGAGCTTTGGCGTTTGACTTTAGCCCGTCATGTCGCTCCAAACTTCTCTATTGGTTGATGTAACATACGAGCCCTTTTTTGTTTGCCGGCTCAGCATCGCTTGAGGCGGCACCGAGAGTTCAAACACCTCCTCAGTACATGTATCTATTATATCTGGATGGAGCGGAACTAGCGTGAGATTGGTGAGCGTGAGTTATCTGTTGAGCTTACAGTATCGTTCATTTTGGCTAGTTGTCACACTTAACCTATTTTTGTTACCGTTTTGCATTTTTTTTTGGCTCTTTAGCTGAGTTTAGGTTTGTCCTAAGGTTAACCCCTTCTTGGGGACTACCTAGGACATCCTCGTGTTGTACTCGTGTAATTTCTTTTTATGTATATATATTCTTCCTTGATCAAAAAAAATTCTTATTTTCTATTTGCTGACAATACTTTGTATATATTCTTACTTTGTTTTTGCGCTTTTTATTAATATTTTTGATTGAATCGTGTTGCTTTTAATTATAGCAAGTTATATGAGTTGAGAAGGGTACTTAGATCTTTTAAAAAATTTTACATCAAAAAGCTTTTCCTGTGATGACCATTTATTTATTTTTTAAATCTGGGTATGTTGAATGTTTGTTGTTTGATTGAATTTCAATAGTGAGGCTAAATTTGGCAAAAAAAAAAAAAAAAAAAAAACCATGTTGGCTTAGTATGATGTAGGTATAAAAGATCTGATTATATTTATAATGAACTTTCAAGGGGATAATTAAGAACTAAGCTTCACAAGCTTTTGCAACTACCGGAAATGATGTATGCACCTCTTCCACTCTTCTTGTAAGGAAAAAGTACTTCAAGATTGTTGGGAAATCGAAAGCTCAGCCTACTGGTTGCAGTGAGATTTCATTTCATTACATCATTCCCTTGTATTACTTACCGTGAAAATGTTGGTTCCTCATTTTTCAAACTTATTAACTCATGCAACTTTCTCACCTAAGTGCATTCCGGATTCCTGTTATATATGCACTTGTGCATGGAGCTCATGCTTTATTCCAAAGAACATACTCTATGTTCCCCTGTCAAGTGCTTGCAGAAAGTTTGCAAAACACGGATGAACATTACACGTATAAGACTCTGCTGGATTAGATTTTCAAGTTTCTTTTTCTTATGAAGAATTGCTGAACTGTTTATGATGTACATTTGCAGGATTTCATTGTGCGAGGTGTTCGTACTGGTCTGTCAGAGGCGATTTCATTGTTTGAAGGAAATGTGAAGAAAGAAAGTGACATGGAAAGGCTCATCGGAGCACAGTTTGCAGCACTGAAAGAAGCATTTCATTTGCCTACGGGTTCTCAGGAGGATGATAATCATAAAGTAGCTTTTAAATTGCTTAATCTATATCGTACGGGGAGGCTTGGTCGCTATACTTTGGACCCTTTACCAAGGAGTGACATTGGAATCTAAGACTGTCAATATCAACAATAGTACAAGATTTGGGGTTAAAATCCTCTCCACACCTCCTCCTCTAGAAACCCTAGAATAAGAATTCACAAATCTCTGACCTCCAACTCAAGAACACAAAGAAAAATGTAGATACAATGAAATTTCTCACTCAAATGCAATGAATGAATCCTGGATGTGTAATGAATGAACCCCGAAATGTGTATTCTCACAATCTCTCCTCTTCCGGTCAAAACCTTTGACCTCTCTTCACTCCCTTTGTGTTTTCTATTTTGGATGCACACACAAAAAAAAGTGCTTTTATTTTTCGTAGAAATCGACCTGTGGGCGTCTAGAAGTAAATGGTGAATGTCTGTAGTTTGTAACAAAAAAACACCCAGACTAGATAGAGGCTTTCTCGAACATCCGGGTGGATGTGTTGAATTTCCCAGCTCCAGAAACAGCGTTTGCGGAGGATGGATGTTGCTCTAAGTTTTCTCCAGGCTGATTTGGACTTGGTTTTGGATCACATTTCCAACAATTGATTTAGCTGATCCTTTGGCGTTGTTGCATGATGTTAGTTTAATCCTAAAGCTGCTATAGAAGAAGTTAATTGATCAGTTCTAGAACTGATTCACTGAAGTTGCCCTCATGGTAAAAAAAAGACAGCTAAGCTGCAGCTGAAGTAATTGTTTTAGGCCATTCAGTATCTGTTCAGTTCACCCCTTGGATCATCTTCTTAATCAAAGGCTGAGATCTTGGTTGGTTGTTAGTTGTTACAGCTTTAACTGGTATAAATTAATAGACCTAAAACTTGTGATCAGTTGTAACACTAGCCGCCAGAATTGGAGGAGTTGGTGTTCTTATTAGTTCCGTGAGTAATTTTTGTTGGTCTAGTTGCATAATTAAAATGATGGATCATTTAAATAGAATGTTTCGATTCATAATGTTCAGATATTTTCCTGTCAGATTATCATTAATCGAAACAAAAATAGAAAGTATAAGAAAATGAAAGTTGACACTGATTTACACAAGTTGGTCCGAAGTGTACATCCAATTCCCGAAGTCTTAGCCTTAAGCTTTCTTCTTTTGGTCTGAAACACACTTGCCTTGTTACCGATGGCAAACAAACCATTGCAAGTCGTAGCTCACATTTTGTCTCCATTAGACTGAATCCCCTAGCTAATCCACTAGGAATACAACATCAAGACGAGCCGTTTACTATACATCTAGTGCTCACACTCCCTTAACTTGTTTTGGATAACACTTAATGTTCGCATCAAATCTTGTAGGGTTGACGATTCTTGGAAATGTCCTAATCACCTGTTCTAACATTCAAAGAATAGTGAAATAATAGATAATCCCTGAATATCGCAGAGATATCATGTGGCTAAGATCTAATTGATAGGAATTTTTTATAATGAGAAGAGAGGAAAGAGATGAACGAATCTGATCAAGATCTGGTTATGTAGATTGATCGATAGATAATTGCTTTGGGTCAAATGAAAGATAATCGAACGAAGAACCTTAGAACCTTGAATGAGAGTCGGGTGAGGCTATGGGGGTGATTCTCCAGAGGAATTACCACAGATTTTTAGCACGAGCCAAAGAATAAGAGTAGGCTTGAGGAACCAATATCTCGAACGAAGAAAGCAAAACTGAGCCTTGGACTTTCTTGGAACTAGTTTGTGGTGAATGCAAGGGAAAAATCTAGATGGATCCATGGTTTCCCATGAAGGGGAGTTTATATAAGAATGCACAGTCGGTCGGTAGTTTGTTGCTTGGCTTCCAAGGTTGTTAGTTATGTTTTGACTGAGTCGTTTGGTGGTAACTGATTACGTGTGGGTCCCGTAAGTTTGTTACTTTTGATCTTATCTGTTTTGCTGAGGTGGTAGTTGACCTGATCAACTTGGGCTTAGTGGGCCTGGGTCCATACGGTTAAGTCTTGTTTGGTTAAGTCATTCATGGTTAAGCTCAAATTTTACCAATACAGTTAGTCCCCCCACTCTTTGGTTTAGGAGTTCTTAAGACAGAGAGTAACTTTTGTGTTGATAAATTTGCTCTAGTGGAATGATATCCTTCATAGGATAGTTCTAGAGAAGATTTTTCAAACCTTTATGATGTTTCAAAGGATTTTTTAAACCCTTGTGGTTGAGGATGGTTTTTCAAATCACCGATGTTGCTAGTTGGGATAGATTAGTTTGTGACTAGCTTTGAGATAGAAAGAGACGATGTCGATCGGATTTTTATTCTCAGCATCTAGATTGGAGTGTTTCGTTTTATGTTTATCAGATCCATTTTTCATCGAACGAAATGAATCGGATGATGATGTGCGTGGTAGGCCCTCGGTTTTATGAGGTAGACCCTCATGATCGAACGAAATGATTCATACGATGGTATGCGAGGTAGGCCCCTGACTTATGAGGTAGGTCCTCATGATCGAACGAAATGATTCGTACGATGGTATGCGAGGTAGGCCCCCGACTTATGAGGTAGGCCTTCATGATCGAACGAAATGATTCGTACGATGGTATGCGAGGTAGGCCCCCGACTTATGTCTGTGTTTGTTGGGGAGATTTCTATCATTCGGTGCTTCAGGTAGGCCTAAAGCGAAGAAGTTACCTCGATCGAATTTTTTTGAGGTTTTAGGGTTCCCGTGCCTATTTTTAAGAGATGCGTTTTAGGGTTATTGATGGGACATGATGTGAGGTAATGCACCGTCTCGTTTGATGTGTCACCAATCAGGGTAATGACACGTGTATATGACAGTGGGAGTGTAATCGATTGTTTTTCCTCGATCATCGTAAAGAGTTTTTTTAAGAAAGGTTTTTGCCTCTTCGTCTTTCTCTTTTTAAAAAATTGGATATCGAGGTTTAGAGAGAAGCAAGAGGACTTAGAGAAAGGAAGCCATTGGAGCTGAAGAAATCTTCAGTCAAGTTGTTATAGTTAGGTAAGCATCGTGATTCCTCTCTTTGTTATTTATCCTTGAGAAACATGGCAATCATGGAATTCATGGTATTTTGATTTTGATTTTTTGAAATACGCGTGATTTTTTTTTTGTTTAAATCGATGGGTAGAATGTCTTTAAATCGAGTATCTAGAGTGAAATCCACCTGGGATACTCAAGAGATAACTGTAATTTGTGGGCTTTTTGTGGGGGGAGGTTCCCCGGCCATGGAAGCTTCTACCGTAAAGATTGAAGCTTTTACTATGGTTTCGCATGGTGTTGTTGAAAAGAGAAAAAAAAATGAAGAGAAAAAACCCAGTTCGTGGTTGGTTCGCGAAGGGGAGGACGCGTAGTTATTCAGACAAAGCATGCAAACAGTTAGGGGTTCGTTCTCATGAACCCACTGAGACCATCAACTTGGTTTCTTCGGATGATGATGTTTCATTGGAAGTATCTAGGGAGACCACGAACCGTACCAGATATGGGTTGATTCGGAAAAAAATTTGATGGGAGATTTTTTACTATTGTATATGTTTTTTTAGTGTCTTTGAACTTGGTTCTCTAAACTATATGTCTCGATTGTTTGCTTTGAAATCTCTTTGTTGATTTGAGCATCGCGTTTGAAGCTTTTTAATCTTTCTATGCTTATCTCCTTTTCTCGTTTGCGATTTTTGTCATGTTCTTCAGTCTTTAAATTTCGTGTGATAAAGAGATGGGAAGAGGAAAAAGAAGTAGGAAATATAGGGTTACTACTATCGATCCCGATTTGATCGAAGAGGTAGTGAATTTTGATGGTTTTACTTGTGTTGCAAGTCCGGATAGTCAAGAAGTTTCGAGTAGTGAGAGTGATGATGAGATTCCTATTGGGAGGGTGATTTCTGAGGTGTTAACCTCATCGAACGAGACTTTGATTCAGGTGACACCACATGATATTCTGCCTATTAGTTTTCATTCTACTTTTGATGAGGCTGGGCTTTTAAGGATTTAGCAGGAGTATGGTATTCCGAGCTCGATCGAACTCAGGATACCACGTCCGCTTGAAAGAGTCGATTGGAATTCACTTGGCTGGATGGCATTTAATGAGATCTCTCTACAGTTGGGTTTGCGATTCCCGATTCCTCGTTTAACCCGATATTGTTTGGATTTTTACGAGATCGCTCCAAGCCAACTGATGCCGAACGGATGACGCTTGCTGCTTGGTTTGTGTGTCCTTGATGATTATAAAATAGGGATTGATGTAGATGTCATACGATGCTCATATTTTATTCGCGAGCATGACTCTGAGAGGGGCCGTTATGCTTTTTATCGTCGAACAGGAAGGGACCACCTGGTTCACGGTCTTACGACAGCTGACAAAAATTGGAAGAAGGGTGGTTATTTTTTCGCACGGGGTGATATTTAGGGTGATATAGACCGCGATAGTATTTGTGACGCCCCGTCACGTAATTAATCATAAATAAAAATTAACAGAGATTAATTAATTATTAAGTACGTTTTACGGGTGATTAACGGATTAAGTAGATATTAAGTGATTTATTTTGGGTGATTAATTAATTTATTGAGGAAAATTATTTTTAATCGTAATTAATTGTGATAAGTATTAAGGGTGTACAAATATTTAAGAAAACAAGCTAACAATTAATTACCTAAGATACTCTCTTGCTTTTTGGAGAATTACCAAAACACCACTTTATTTTATATTTGGATATTCTCCACGTGACTTTGCCACACCCTTCCTCTATCAGACCATTTCATTATTTTTCTCTCTCTCTTAATCACTCAATTTCTCCCTCTCTTCCTTCATTGCCCTGTCCTTTTCTTCTCCTTCCCCGTACCGCTCCTGCTCTGCTTCACCATCATCTTCTCCGGCGAGGACCAGAGGAGGCCGGGCGACGGCGAGCTCGGAGCGGCGGCGACAGGATGCGGATGGCGAGGAGGAGCCGCCGGTGGCTGGGTCGACCGCTTGTCGCGGAGAAAGAGGAAGAACCGAGGAGAGAGAAACCGAGGGGAACTCGGCCAGATCCGGTGATTTCGGTCGTCGGAGCACGGATCGGAGGAGGTAAAGCTTGATTCTCACCTTCCTTGCTCCGATCTACCATGTTTGGTTGTCGATTTGAGAGATTTGTGGGATTTGGTTTAAAGTTTGAATTTTTGTTTTGTTGATTTGGTTTCGGCCGTGTGGGTGTGGTGGTGGTTGTGGTGGCGCTGTGGCCGTGGGTGAAGCCTGTCCGGCGACAGCCATGGCCGATGGCCGCCCGGTCGGCTTCGTTGGCTGCTCCGTCGCCGGTGCACCAGCAGCAGCTGCGCCGAGGAGGGGTAAGGAGGAGGTGAGGTGTTGACAGTGGGCTTGTGACCCTCGTCGGAGCAGGCTGCCGCCGTCGACGTCGCCGGAATCCGGCCGTAGCCGGTGGAGGTTGGTGGTCGCCGGTGGGCAGTCTTGCCGGAGGTGGTGACCGGTGTGTATATGACAGAATGTGTGTGTGTTGGTGATGATGGCGTGTGTTGGGATGTGTATATCGTGAGTGTGTATGGCTGTGCATGTACAGTAAGTGTGTGTATA
>JAOWBR010171772.1:0-11339 GCA_028571145.1 Dionaea muscipula
AATATTAATATTTTAATAAAACTTAGTTTTTTAATAATATATTTAATAAAAAATATATAATATTATAGTCAAATTTTATAATTTGTTGAGATAATCAAAATAAATCTAATATTAATATAATTTTTGATTTTTGATTTTATTTTTTCGTTGATTTTTTTAAAAATTTACTAAGTATATTTTTTATTTTAAGAGAGTGAATGTTTATCGTGTTGAAGATATGAATAAATAATATTTATAATATAAAAAGATCGTTATTTTTCAGATTTATGGTTATGTCAAAATAAGTCCGACCACAGAAAAATTCGAAAGCCCGAGATCCAAGCGGGACCCTTTGGGTGCTTTTTAGGCCGGTTGTGAATCTTGTGATTGGGGAACCAACTTTTATTTTTATTTTTATTTTCAAAAAATGTTTTTGTCTTTTCTTTACGTGTTAATTAATGTCTTTGAAAAATAACGTTTTCCTTTCATTTTCATTTGACATGAAAAATTTTTTACAAGTTAGTGTGTGCGTGGATGCAGCACATGAAGGAATATATTCATATTTAAGGTAAATTATATATAATATCAAAATGGTCTATCATATAAAAATTGTCCGTGCCATTTGATATATTATATATAATATCAAAATGGTCTATCATATATATAACTAAAAGGCGTATGACTCGGTTCATTGGGGGTTCGTGCATGACCTGTTGCAGCTCATGGGTTTTCCTATTCGGTTCATTAAGTGGGTGATGATCTGCATTTCTTTTTCCTCCTTTTCAGTTAATGTGAATGGGGAGTTGTTGGGCTTGTTTGAGGGACGAAGGGGGATCCGATAGGGCGACCCCCTTTCACCTTATATTTTTGTTTTGGTCATAGAGTACTTATCACGCAGCCTTAAGATCATGGCCAGTGACAAGCGGTTCTGTTTCCATCCGAAGTGTAAAAGAGTGGGGATTGTGAGCCTATGTTTCGCTGACGATCTTATGATCTTCTCCAAGATTGATGATCAATCTTTGCTTCTTGTGAAGGATCGGCTGAATAATTTTGCTAGATGTTCTGGGTTGGAGGCAAATAAAGGAAAGAGCTCTTTGTATGTTGGTGGGCCGGTTCAGTCTGAGAAAGAAAAGGTGGCTGAGATTCTCGGCTATGAACTGGGGCATGGTGCTTTCAGATATTTAGGCGTGTCACTGTCATCCAAGAAGTTGCAGATCAGGCAGTATCTTCCTTTGATTGAGAAAATTACTAAACGCATCTCTTCATGGGAGGCGAGATTGCTATCTTATACGGGTAGAGTTCAGCTTATAAAAGGTATTCTTTTCAGTATTCATTTATATTGGGCCCAAATTTTTATTTTTCCGAAAGGGGTGATTGCGGAGATTGAACAAATTTGTCGTGCGTTTTTGTGGTTGGGCATAGCGTTGAATAAAAAGAAGGCACTTGTGGCTTGGGACAAGGTTTGTCAGTCGTATAAAAAGGGGGGACTTGGGATTAAAAATTTCTTTTGTTGGAATGCTGCTATTTAGTTTAAACATATTTGGGCGGTGACATTAACGAAGGATAGGTTGTGGGTCTTGTGGATTCATGAATATTATTTGCGAGATACAGATGTCTGGTCTGTGGGGAGATTGTGTGGAGGATCTTGGGTCTCGAAAGCGTTGTTTAAAATCAGGGACCTGTTGATTTATATGATTGACTTTTCTCGTACTCCTTGCAAATGGAGAGGGAATTCTTTGGGCAGGTTTTCGGTTCAGGATGCATATAAGGCTTTGTGGCAGGGTGGTGTCAAGCTTTCCTGGTGGAAGCTGGCATGGAGCCCTGGCATTCCCTCACGTAAGGGGTTCATTTTCTGAGTTGTGATGTTGGACAGGTTGAGGACCAAAGAACAGCTCTGTCGGCTGGGGTTGGTTAGTGACCTCATTTGTGCATGTGCTGTGCAATCTGGATGCTGAGCCGAGAGATCATCTCTTCATGAGTTGTCCCTTTACGAAGGCAGTCCGTGATCTGGTGTTGCAGCGGACGGGGTTAAGATGAGTGGGATCTACTTGGGATTCCTGGTGGAGTTGGGCGATGAAGATCAGCTCAGGTTGCTCGGAGACGGCAGTGACTAGACGTGCTCTTGCTGCTTCGCTGGCTTATGAGATTTGGAGAGAGAGGAATTTTAGGATTTTTCGGTTTATTACC
The DNA here is from genome assembly GCA_028571145.1 of Dionaea muscipula. Taxonomy (NCBI): domain Eukaryota; kingdom Viridiplantae; phylum Streptophyta; class Magnoliopsida; order Caryophyllales; family Droseraceae; genus Dionaea; species Dionaea muscipula. The sequence goes on from JAOWBR010171772.1 coordinate 2,167, forward strand.
TGTTTTCCTAAATCCATTGCTTTGAGAATTTATTCTCAGTTGAGGGGGCCGTGATTCATGGCTCTCTCGTAGTTGGGTTCATAGGCAATCCTGGGGGGTAGGGGGCGTTGATTCTTTGATTTTTGCTTAAGTTGTATAGATCTTCTCTTTGGATGTACAGTTTGTTTGAGATATGAATGAGCTTATCGTTTCAAAAAAAAAAAAAAATTATCTGTGCCGTTAACACGGTGAACATTATTACAATTTCGTTCACTCTCACAAAAATTATTCATTATTGTGCTCAAATCGTGCCGTGTCCGTGTTCGTATCTGTGTTTGTGCCCATGCATATATTACGTCGTACACTTTATATAATTTTTTAATAAAAAAAATAAAAATTCTATCAATATTAGACTCATTTTGATCCTCGTTCAAAATTATGAATTTTGATCATAATATTTATATATTTGATAAATTATATAATGAAATATGAAAGAAAAATAAATAATGAGTTTTGTAATATTATGTGATGTGAAGGAGAGAGGGGAAGAAAGAAGAGAAAGAGAGAGGAGGAGGAGGAGGAGAATGATTCAATGAATTCATTATCGACCAATGAGAATAATTTTTTTGGTCATGTAGGATAAATGAGAGAGTGATATATTCAAATTATATTGTGATTTGTTATATAGATATCAAAATGGTCTATCATATAAAACACACAATATTCATATGAGTAACAATCTAGCAAACTAGCAACATGTCACAGTAAAAGAAAAAATCTAATACTCCTCGTATGACACGACACAAACAAAGAGTGCGGACGCAAACATCAGCGACATGCCTAAATCACACTAAAAGAATAAACGGGGTCATGATCTACACGTATCCGCATGCATCCTAGATCCACGATGCCCTATGCAAAACATCTTCAACGATGAGTCGCAATATGTCAAGATCCGCAAGGATAATTTATCTCAAGTATTATTTGGGCGTCCCTTATTTCTCCTGTCTTCCAACACAATATGTCTCCACTCTTCTAGTCGGCTCATCTGACTATCTCCTCTATAGGTGACCTGCTCATCTTAGTCGGCTCTCTCCCATCTTATCAAGTACTGGTGTCACCTTAAGTTGCTGGCGGATCTTCTCATTTCTAATTCTCTCCCTACGAGTGACCCCACATCCATCTTAATATACGCATCTCTGTCACCGCCATTCTCTCTGTGCCTGACTCTTCTTGAGTGGTCAACATTCCGTTCCGTATAACAAGACGAGTCGAATCACTATTTGATAAAAATTTTCCTTCAATATTAAAGGGACTCGCCTATCACACAATATACCTGATGTAGCTCTTTATTTTTTTCAACCCGCATTAATCCTGTGGATCACATCTTTATCAATGTCTCCGTCATCCTGGATAAGTGATCCTAGATACTTAAACTTATTCGTTCTATGGACACTTCATCCATCCATTATCACTGAGAGAGCATCCTGCTCTTCTTCCTTAAATGCACACTATATATACTTTGCCTTACTCCTATGAAGCCGAAGTCTATTAGCCTCCAAGATCGTCTCACAACTTTTCTTTCATGTCTTCCTTAGTCTTATCCATCAAAACAACATCCGCAAAAAATATGCACCAAAGTGCATCTTCGCTCACGCCTCTCGTGAGCTAGTCTAGGACTGTTACGAATAAGTATGAGTTCAATGCAGACTTCTAATACACACCGACAGCAACTAAAAGTTGGGTGGAGAGCCCTCCAACTGTCGTGACACACGTCGTCGTCCTTGCATACATATCCTTAATGGTATCAATGTATTGCTTATTCATGACACTCTTATTTACACTCTTTTTTTACCACCAATGACAATCATTGAATTTGAGATAACGAAAAGTCATAATTAAATTCTGGATGATAGTGAAACCTACATTTAATACAGTGAGAAATAATTTACTAATGATTATCATTGGAGGTAGAAAAATGGTAACAAAAAGGATACATAGAAACATCCCCAAACAATTTTATTATTTGAATAACTTTTAGATTTTAGACAAAACTCTCTGACTATTAGTTGCGTGTTAGATTAATTTTTATTGGTTGTTTTTTTTTTGTTTTGTATAAGCATTAATTGTGTTTTTTTATGTATTAATTGTATAAAAAAAATCAACCAATAAAAAATAAAGGTTTATTGAATTTTGTTTGAAGCCTAAATGTTGTTCAAACAGTAGAACCGGCCGCCAAATGACTATGCAAATGGTTGTATTAGCTAATTATATCTTTAGTATTTAGGTTATATAATAATAATATAGGGACATAATCAGACTGATAATTAATTATTGTTGTATTATTTTGTCTGAAGTCAAAGAAAATCTGAAAATGCATGATTTGATTTTAATGTGATTAAAAGAGGAATCCAATTTTTTTCACTGTTCTTGAAAGTTATTTGGAAATATTTTCCACCCGTTCACCGTCGCAAAAGTTAAATGTGCACATACTCATCTTAATAATTAATTAGGTCCATTTAAATGACAAATATCGTGCTGTAAAACATTGTCATAATCTAATTATAAGATGATCTAATTAATCTGCTTTCATAAAATTTACGACATTAATGTGATTGCTGATGTTAAGAAAAGTTATTGTTAGGGTTTGATTAAAATGGACGGCATGTGAGCATCGGATCTAGAGCTTCATTATATTTACCAAACTCTCCCTTTGCAAATTATGTCCTAATTTATCTGAAACTCTTACATCTTAATTTATTATAATGTAGAACGTAGAACCGGCTAATTTCATATATATATATATATATATATACACACACTAAATTTCAAATGAGGACCACCTTAACTAGCTAACTTGTGGATCTTCTATTTTTAAATTGATCTGTGATGATCCGAACCGTTAAATGTGTTCAAAACGTGTTTTTAGGAAGGCGGTAAAAATTTCAAGCAAAAAAAAGATTGGGAAAGTCTTCATCTGATCATTTTTTAATATTTTTCATCTAACGGCTGTGGTAAAAACATGATCGGATGAAGACCTTCCCGATCCCTTTTTCGCTTACAATTTTAACCCCATAAAAACATGTTTTGAACATATCCAACGGGTCGGATCGTAAAAAAACCTTCTAAAATTAGGAGGTCCTCACGAAAAACAGTTTGAGGATCACCTCACAGGAAATCGACTATATATATATATTGATTTATTATAATGTTGCTCACACTCACAGTGTTTCTTCCATACACACCATATATAAATTATGAAAATTAAATTTCAATGTATTAAAGAATTATTAACATAAATAATCACGATAAATGAAGTACCATTTCATTACATATATATTGATCATCTTAACATGTATTATATGCATATAATTAACTCAGTATATATTAATTTGTTCTTTTAATTAAAATGATAATTTTTGTATTTTCCTGTAATTCGTACGGACAAACATTAAATTTGTAATTAAATTAAAAATCTAACTAAACAATTATCAAGAAATATAAAATTAAAATATATAATTATTGAGATCACTTCTAGAGTCCATTTTTGAACTGAACCTTTTACAACACTCAGATTTGATCCTAAGTTAGTATTTACTATTCACTCACTACATAAATTAAACAAGATTCAGATTATTATGTAAAAATGGATGTTCACTCTTAAAGTTTTGTGTATAATATATATTTATTATAATCTACAAGCAGCAAAAGTACTAACATATTATCAATTCATTTTCGGGGCGCCATTTTCCTCTTTTAGTGTTTTTTGTTTTCTCCAAAGCTATATTCACAGATTTCCCATCGCTATATTCACTTTATTTCTCCCCCCATAACTCCATCCAGAAAGCAAAGAGAGCTACGTTGGCAGCAGCCGCCTCCTCCTCCTCATCCTCGGACTTGTCAATGGGCAATTACAGATTCAGATTATCGGAGATAATACCGAATGCCTGGTTTTACAAGCTCAAGGATTTTAGCACCACAAAAAGCACCAAAACCCGCCAAATTCACCCAAAGAAGAAGTCGCCGCCGCCAGCACAACCACCACAACACCAGAAGCAGCAACACGAGAAGCAGCAGCACATATCAAAGCAGCATTCCGCTGCAGAACAGCCACAGCCCCACCTCTCTCACTCGAGAAAATCTTACTACTTCACCAGAAAATCCATCAGCCAAACGAACCCAGAGGCCCCAGAAACTTTTCCCTCTGTGAACCCACACCCACCAAGGAAATCAGCAGGGAAAAGACCCACCAAGAGAAAATCCACCACCACCACCAGGTTGCCGGAACCGGAGAATCCCCCCTTAGACACCTCCTCCCCAGACCTCCCCCATCTCCAATATTCCAGCCCTGAGATTCCCCAGCTGCCACCTAATTCCAAATGCAGCAGCAGTACTCTCCCCTGCTCTGCTGCCTACTGCCGCTGCAGAGTCGACCCACCGCTGCTCGCTAATTCTGATCGCGGCATCGTCGTGGCCGTCAACGTGGAGTCCCTGCAGGCCAAGAAGCGCGAAACGTCAAGAGGTGGTTCTCCTGCAGGAAGAATGGAGCTTGCTCCGATCATCGCTAAGCCGGAGAAATTCAAGCTGGGAATTAGCAAGGAGCAGAGAGCTGCTGGGTGGTCAGTGAGGAGAGTCTCTGTCAGCTCTCCAACCAACGGCAACGGGGTAAGAGTAAGACTCCGCGGGGTGAACTCTCCCAGGATCATGAGCTCTAACGGTACCTGCAGTACTACTACTGCAGGTGGCCGGAGGAGCAGCTTCTCCGGGTCCAGGAGATCAAGGAAGAGCATATCGGAGAGCTTTGCTATCGTGAAATCTTCCGTTGATCCGCAGAGGGATTTCAAGGAATCAATGGTGGAGATGATCATGGAGAATGACATCAAGGGATCAAAGGAGTTGGAGGACCTCCTTGCTTGTTACCTTTCACTGAATTCTAACGAGTACCACGACGTGATCGTCAAGGTCTTCAAGCAAATTTGGTTTGATTTGAATGCCACTACTCATGCTACTTGGCTAGCTACCTCTAGCTAAATTCTAATTACTAATATTTAAGCTGATCCAAGGATTAATTTCGTTGGAGATGCATGGGACTCATCAATGGCAAATAAATTAATTTATTATTAGCTCTTCCTCCGATCGATTACTTTTAAGCAAAATGTATATATATATATATATATAGGTTTGAAATTACTTGCTGGGGACCTTTTCCTCTTCAAGATATGGTAATGGAGGTATAAAGTAACAGTTGGTGCCTTGGTGGTTTAAATTAAGCATCAAGCTGTCCATATAAAATTTACTGTAAAATTTCCATTCATCTTGTCCATATATATATATACGAAGAGATTTTGCTAGCTCGTTATTACTTATTAGATAGTATATAAGTTGAATATTAATAATAATCAGAAGAGGTGTGGTGGTGAATCGGTGACGAGTTTTTCTATCCCTACAGAAAAAAGAAAAAAAAAAATCAGAATTTACACACAACCACCCAAAAAAATAACCAAAATAAAAAAACAACATTAAGTGTAAAAGGGTGTACCTCCATATGGACGGATCTATGGACCGAGTAGGTCCCACCCTCTCACAAACCCCACCGGTACGCTCACCTCCCGTGTTGGGCACACCATCCCGGCCATTTCCTCACTGTGCCTCTCCTCCGCTCTCATTCGGTCTCCATGCATCTAGCTGCCTAGCAGTACTCGATCAATTCGCCGGTGATTGGTGACAATCAATAAATTTGCTCTTTCTTTCTTACTGACCAGTGACCATGTCAAAATTAAAAATGAGCTGCTCGATTTGGTTTCATTAGATTTGTCCTAACCAATCATTATATAGTTTAATTTGTCATGTTTGATTTAACAGCAAAAAATTAACGGTTCAAATTGCAGACCAGCCGTATTGATGTAATCAATCAATCTCAGGATTAATTTTCCCATGCGCTGCACGAAGCAATTTTTCAATCCGTACCGAATGAAAACACGTACCATCACACCAAAAGGCTCATAGACAAAGCTTTAATAATGAAACCGTTGTTTATGTGAATGATAATAAGCGAGACGGATTATAATTAAACTGTCGCCTATAGTGCCTTTCGTATACTATTACGTGTTTTCGTTCGGTACGACTAATAAAACTCCTGCACTGAGAAAGTCATTTATTATAGGAGGATTTTTTCCTAGGAACACGTGGACAAAGGGTCCGAAGCTGGACCGTCCGGCCTAACATGACTAGACCCGAGCCCCGGTCAACCCTGACCAAACCTATCTCGGAAGATTCCCGATCTCGCCAAGAGCGCGTGGTCGCTGACCGTTCGACGATCGGAGCTCCGGATTGCTTAAACAGACTCTCCAAAATTTCTGTCACTCTACCCCGTCGATCCTACCTGGACCACCCGTCCAGACCACTTGTCCAATCATCCCTACCTGGCAATCTTGCCCGATCTTCTCTCTCCTCCCTTGTCTATAAATAGTCTCTCATCCCTTCATTTCCACATACACTTTTCTCTCTTCTTTCTAGTCGGTTAGACCCTGCCCGGAGCACCTCTCTCTTGCTCTGTCTGGTCTCACCTGCCCAGCCACTTCACTTTCCCTTCACCTGCCTGGTTAGCCCTTTGTTTGGCCATTTCCTGACTCGATCTCGCTCAGCCTTACCTTCCCTTGACCGTACGCCCATTCGGCAATACTCGCCTACCTGTCTATCTTGATCTACCTTGTTCAACCTCTCTTGACTGATCTCTCTCTTTCCTGTATTTCCCGGTTATCCTCGTACGCAGAAGTTACCGATCATTTTAGACACTTGTTGACTTAGACATCAGAACGATCTCCCCGGGGTCACACCTCAGGGTACGCTCTGACGTTTGCTCATCCCTCTCAGGTTCTCTCTTGGAACGGATCGTAATCGCTTCCGAATCACCTCACACTCCTCCTCCGAGTCGATTGGGTCCTCTCCGCCGACCAAAGTCACCCTCATCCCAATCGGACAGGAACTTTGGTGTTTGTCTTTGGAAGGTTCTGGGTACGGACCGTCGCTGGGATTTTCTAAGTGCAACACCATTAGTCATTGCAAATTGCCAATGCCATGCATACTAATTACTTAGAACATCCTAGTTGGTATATTTAAAGTATGAATAATAAGAATATTCTGTAATGATGTTTTGAGTATAAATAAAAATTATATGCGTGAATAGTGATAATATTGTGTAATAATTTCTTGAAAAGTTGGATAGTACATTCTAAATTTAGAATTCCAAATTGAGGAGGATGAATATTTAGTGTAAATAATGGAAGTATTATGTAATAATTATTTAATTATGGATGAAGATTAGATGTTTGAATAGTGAGAAGAAATTCATTGTACCACTAAAAGCATCTCCATCAATACATGAGGTTTAGAGTTTGTTGAGTGTATTGTCTACTGATTTTTTAATCCTAACAGGGTCGTGGGGTCCACCTAAGGGCTGTGGATTTCATCTTGTGGGACTCACGTGCGGGGCTTACCTCAGGCCGTAGTATGACCCACCTCGGATTGTGGGACCCACCTGTGGGCTGCACCCTATGGGACTCACGTGTGGAGTCCACTTGCGGTCTGCTATCCTTGTTGAATTTTTGGATTTTTGCTCTTTTGGACTACTTGGACACTCTGGACCTTCCGAGTCTTTTGATATATGATAAGTCTGTCATACTTAAAAAAGTTTGAGTATAAAAATATGATATTTTTACCCTGTTATTAGAAGTCCCCACGTTCAAAATAGTAGCTAGCAGCTTTAGCCATACCTATATCCCTAACAATAGCATGCATGATGCATCAAGTGAATTAGAAAATGAGTAATTATTAGTATCCACTCCTACTAAGAGATAAGATAAGATAAGAATCATGTTAATTGGAAAATACGTCAATGATCAAGCCAACATAGTAATTAGTAATTATTAAATATTGCATGTTAACTAATTCTAAAATATTAGAGTTGATGTGAAATTCAAAATGAGGTGAACCAATTAATTAAAGAAAAGTTGATGATTCAAATTCCTTGAATAGCGAAAAAGTTGCTGGTCGATGATGAGGAAGCTTTTCAAACTTGATCTAGCTAGCTAGTTTAATGGCTAGCTAGCTATCCGGCAGTGCAGTGTCTATACTTAATGGAGTTGAAGGAATAAGTGAACCAATATTTCTTCTTCAAATGGGAAAAGTGAGAAAAAAAAAAAGTGAAAAAGCCAAATATAAATTAAATATATACAATGGTGAAAGTAAATTTTATTAGGATCATGTCAAACAGGAGGTAAGGTAGAACCATCAATTTTTCTAGTCGTACAGAACGAAAACACATACCAGCACACAAAAAGGTACATAAACGACGGTTTAATGATAAAATCGTCACTTATATGAATAATAATAGACGACGGATTATGATCAAATCGTTGCCTATGATGTCTTTCGTGTGCTGGTGTATGTATTTGTTCGGTATGGTTAGCAAAAACTCATAGAACCACCTAATCAACATAACTATGCCTAAATTTTGTTGGCAAGGGCATGCCATCAATTTTGCTATTTGGTCAACTTCTAAATTTCAGACAAAACTCCTTGCACATTAATTGTGTGTCAAATTATTTTTTATTGGATAGTTTTTTTTTAATTTTTTTATGAGCATTAATTATATTTCATGCATTAATTATATGAAACAAAAAAATTAAAAAAAATCAACCAATAAAAAACAATCCAACATATAATTAATATTTATGGAGTTTTGTCTCAAGTTTACAAGTTATCCAAATAACAAAATAAATTTCCGATCATGTCAAACCAAATAGCCAATGCCCTACTAATTAATTCATTCTCCCAAGAAGATAAAAAGAAAAGGTTGCCAACTTGTTGCAATTTTTCCCTCCCCTTTTGTGTTTTGAATGCACACAACAGAATGAAGGAAGCACCCATTTTCAGCCATAGATGCTGATTGGGTTTTCCAATTTGACATATATATGGTACTCTTGGGCACTCTTTTCCTTCAACACGCAGCATTGCTAGTTGGACTATCAACCAAACTACAATCTACATTACTTTTCCTAATAAAAAAAAATAAATGAGAGTCTTATCATTTATTTTGTTTGTCACCACTCCCAAACCACCTCACCCACTTTTCCTTATTGGAAAAAATAATGTAGAGTGTAGTTGGGTTAGTAGTCCAACTAACAATGTTGTTC
>JAOWBR010171783.1:0-11338 GCA_028571145.1 Dionaea muscipula
TGAGCCATCAAGGAACCTAGAAGTTGCTCAATACTCAAGGTGGTGAGATCCTTAGCTTCTTCAATTGCGGTCACCTTGGGTCTTTAATCCTTAGAGAGGCATCTCAACAATTTTCTCACTTTCTCCTCATTGGTGTAAGTCTTACCAAGGATGTCCAATGGGTTGATGATGTTTGAAAATCTCCCAAACATCTCCGAGATGGACTCGTTGGGAAATATCTTGAACATATCATATTCATGCATAAGCAAGCTAATCTTGTTTTTCTTCACTTGGTTGGTCCCTTTTTGAGTAACCTCAAGTCGATCCCAAATCTCCTTTGCCGATTTTCATGAAGAGATTTTATTGAATTCTTGCTCACCCAATGCACAATAGAGAAAATTCATTGCTTTGAAGTTCAATTGAGGTACCTTTCGATCTTCCGCAGTATATTCACTCTTGTGCTAAATGGTCCTTAACGTACCTTCACCCTTGTAGATTTCCTTAGGACCTTCCGTGATAATATCCCAAGCTTCTATGTCGTTTCCTTGAACGCGAATCTCAAATTTCTTCTTCCACATGGGATAGTTGTCCCCATTGAAGAAGGGAGGCTTTGAAAGACTCAAACTTTCGTTAGACATAACTTTAATCCCTGAAAATCTTTCTCACAAAGGCGATTAATCCTTAACAAAATGATCCAATGGCTCTGATACCAATTGTAAGTTATATGTAGTTATGTCTTAGAGAGGGGTGATTAAGACTAATGACCAATTTAAAACTTTTTATCCCCTCTATGAATTTTAGTGATCAAATAAAATGATTATGATCAATGCGGAGTAAAAATAAACAAACATACGATGTATAGAGGTTTGCCCGAATTGGATAACACACTAAGATATGGTACGTCCTCTCTTCCTAAGTAATCGAAGTGATCACTTAAGGAATTAATCCACTAATCCCACCTAGGATAGTCTTCTTGTTTTCGAGTACAAGAGGACCAATACAATTGGTTTTTCCAGGCTAACCAATATAACCCAATCACTAGGTTTTTCTAAGGCTACCTAGTAATCGATCCTAGAATTTTCTCAGGTGAATTCTACAACCCCTTCTTGAGAGACTCTCTTAAGGTATCAATCACAAATGAAGAGAATGATGATGGTTTAGTGTTGGCACACTAGTAATTAGCATAACCTAAACAAGCTTGACAAAAGTAATATCAAGGACAAAGCTTGTTAGGACAAATAGAATCTATAAACCCTAGAAAATTAATATATCAATCAATAGAAGGGTTTAAAGATTGAGAGAGAGATCCAAGATCTTTGGGAATCCTTCCAAGATGATGATTGATGATGGAAAATGCTTGGGAGAGCTTGCAAAGTGATGAATTTTTGCTTTGGATCTTCTCTTATAACTTGGAGATGATTTTCCTCTTTGGTTTCTTCAATCAATGCTCTCTAATATGTTGGGTTGAGTGTCTTTGATACCTTTGGGTTGTATTTGTCTCAAAATCCTACATCCAAGCCAAACTAGCCATTGGGCATTAATTGCCTCGCTTTTTAACCGCTGGATTTACGTTAAAAAATATGTTTATGTCTAATCTCGCGATCCACGGGCGTCCGTACGAACGTCCAGTCCTGTAAAATGAACAAACAAGGAAACCGTCTATGAGCTCCACGAACGTCTGTACGCCTGTGATGGGCAAACTGCCTGTGCAAGCTGAAACGACATTGGAGGTCCGTACGTTAGCTCAGGATTTGGGCTAACGAGTAGCTAGGATTTGCCTAGAGGTGACCAACTCCTTGAGTAAGTTAGCTCAATTTGCATACGAACGAGTGAGCGTGGACCAAGCCTTACCTCGTCAAAACTGGGAACTAAGAGGCCTTGGCCGATGACCTTTGCTCGTTTGCTATTTGAGCTTTCTAATCCACGCTTTTGATAGAATTTCACGTATTTAAAATTCAACCCATGGCATATTACATGTCCGTTACTGATATTTTAAGTTGACAATTCTCCAACCAAAACCCTCACTATCTCTTCATTTAAGTATCATTTAGTGAACTTAAACAAAGATTCAACTAAAACGAGTTAGCATTTCTCTCTGTGGTTCGACATTCGTGCTTGCCATTAACTACTTTGTCTTATTCAAGCCTTGGAACTTAAATCTTATCTTTGACCCGGTGCCCTGCTTTTAACGACGGGTTTGGTGCCAATCAAATTTTGGCGCCATTGCCAGGGAGAAATTTTCATTGCTAATGAGTTCTATTTTTCTTCTCTTGAGTTCATCTTGTTTTGTGCTATATTGATTACGCTTCACTGTGTGTATGAATTTTGAAGGATGAATCACTAGGCATCGAGCACGATCTTTAGAATAGGAAGCACTTTTTCAGCACAGTGAGCTAACCACTAATCTTTTCCAAGACAGATTTTCCGCGAGTACTAGCTCACCAGCACCACCTGATTACGAGTCAGAAGAATCAACATCTGCCTCAGAAGAATCATTTCACGATCCAGAAGAGCAAATATAAGTTCAAATGGCTGAAGCTGAGGATAACAACAATCGGACACTGAAGCAACTGGCTTAGCCCACTGCAATTATGCAACCACTGTGCATAGACAATCCCGAGCTTAACGTTAACTTTGAGTTGAAGTCAGGTCTCATATATCTGCTTACTACGTTCCATGGACTTACTGGAGAGGATCCATATAAACACTTGAGAGATTTCCACATCGTGTGTTGATCGTTTAAGCCTCAAGGAGTAACAAAAGAACAAGTCAATCTCAGAGCCTTCCCATTTTCTCTTGAAGACTCTACAAAGGAATGGTTCTATTATTTACCATCAGGAACGGTGAACTCGTGGCAAAAGATGCAGACAATCTTCTTATCTCATTATTTTTCTGCTACTCGAGCAGCAGTAACTCGTAAGGCAATTTTTGGAGCTCATTAAGTGAAAGGTGAATCTTTGTACGAGTACTAGGAATGATTCAAGAAACTCACTGCCAGTTGTCCTAACCATCAAATCAGTGACGAGTTACTGATTCAGCATTTCTACGAAGGACTTCTCAACTATGATCGTTGCCTGGTAGATGCTGCTTGTGGAGGTGATATGTCAGATAAGACACCTCATGAGGCCAAAGAACTAATTGCAAACATGGCAGCTAACACACAACAGTTCGCAGTAAGTAGACAAGCACCTAAGAAGGTGAACGAAGTCAGCACCAGCTCGAATTCAAAACTAGAAACACAACTTTCTGAGATGACCTCTTTAGTTAAGCAATTGGCTACGAACCAGATCAAGAAGATCCATTAAGTTAAGGCATGTGGTCTTTGCTCTGAAATGGATCATCCAATGGATGCATGCCCCATGCTGTATGACGATCCAGAGATAGGAGAAGTAAATGCGGTCGGAGAATATAATGGACCATCCCGAGGAAGCTGGAATGCCAATACGGGCACATATGATCCAGGACATCCCAACCTCCGGTATGGAAACAGAGCAACCAAAATGCACAGAATTCTAATCTTAGAAGGAACTAATATAATCAGAACAATCAGTCAGCAGGATAAAGGAAGAATTACCAGTCCGGGACATCTCAGGATAACACTGCTCAGGCTTACCCTGGCTCATCTTTAAAAGACCTGGTTAAGTCTATGGTCACGAGTTCTGCACAATTCCAAAATGACACCCTGAAGTTCTAACAAGAAACCCAAACAAGTATGAAGAATTTGGAGAATCAAGTCATCAACCTAGCAACTCGTATGAATAAATATGAAAGTCAAGGGTCTGGACGATTGCACTCACAAACAGAGGTGAATCCAAAAGCTAATGACAGTGCTGTACAGCTGCGGAGTGGCAAAAAGTTAGAAACTCAAGAACCACCTCCTAAAACAACTACATCTGAGGTAGTCGAGCAAGAAGTGACCACCAGCAGAAAGGATACGCTAGAAACAAGCCTGTCCATGGTGGAGAAATGAAAGGAAAACCCTGATGTGGCAACCCATAAAAAGACAGTTGACAAGGCACTTGTACTATTTCCAAGTCGTTTTGAGAAATCTCGTAAAGCAAAGCAAGGAAAGGAAATCGTTGAGTTATTCAAGAATGTTGAGATCACTATTCTACTCATTGAAGCGATACAACAAGTCCCAAAGTATGCTATGTTTTTTAAGGATCTTTGCACCAACAAGCGAAAGCACAAGGAAAGGGAAGTAGTGAAAGTCATGGCAAACTTTTTCGCAATGATCCAGAGAAAGATGCCCCTTAAATGCAAAGACCCTGGGATGTTTGTAATCCCATGCACCATTGGACACATGCGTTTTGCAAAGGTCATGATAGATTCAGGAGCATCCATCAGTCTCATGCGCCCGTTACAAGAAACAGGAATGATCATTCAACTAGTTGATCCGACGAATACTCGACCAATGGGAATAATTGAAGACGTGTTGGTCCACGTAGGCACTTTGGTGTTTCCAATTGATTTTTATGTTTTGTACATGAATGAGGACCCACGAGGGGATGCAGTCCATATGTTGTTAGGATGACCATATATCAATGTTGCTAATGGGACGATTAGCTTGGAATTTGGCGGCGAGGTCATAACGTTTAACATCTTTGATGCTATGAAGCACCCTAAGAACAAACACTCTATGAACAAAATATCGAAATTAGAGCCAATAGAGGAATTTCCTTAAGAAGAAGAACACTCTGGATGTGATCTTCGCTAGAGTTGCTGAACACTCTGACTGTGAAACAAGCACGAGTACGAGCAAGTTGTGTCAGGCCAGTACCTTGCAACCATCATGAGAGCCCCCAGTTCTGGAGCTACCACTCTCAACAAGCAAATTTCTGCCCTCGATTGTGCAAGCTCCTGATCTTGAATTGAAGGAATTGCCAACTCATCTGAGGTACACGTACTTGGGAGATAACAACACATTTACAGTAATTGTGTCAAACGAGTGAGCGAATATCAAGAAGAGAGGTTGGTACACATCCTGAAAAAGTATAAAGGAGCAATAGGGTGGACGGTGGTTGACATAAAGTGTTTGAGTCCCTCACTCTACATGCACCACATTTTACTAGAAGAAGAAGCCAAGCCATCTCGACAAATGCAAATACGTCTGAATCCACCAATGATAGAGGTGGTCAAGAAGGAAGTCATCAAGTTATTGGACATGGGAATCATCTATCCAATTTCTGACAGCAAATAGATAAGCCCTGTCCAGGTCGTTCCAAAGAAGACAGGGATTACAGTGGTCAAGAATGAGAAGAACGAGCAAGTGCCCACACGAGTAGCTAACAGCTGGCGTGTGTGCATCGACTACAGGAAGCTAAATTCTGTCACTCGTAAAGATCACTTCCCTCTTCCCTTCCTTGATCAAGTGCTTGAATTACTGGCAGGACGATCACATTATTGTGACCGCCCCCAAAGATCAAGAAAAGACGACATTTACTTGTCCATTCGGCACATTCGCTTACAAACGAATGCCTTTTGGGTTATGTAATGCACCAGCAACATTTCAGCGCTATGTGATGAGCATTTTTTCAGACTTAGTGGAGAAAAGCATCGAAGTTTTCATGGACGATTTTTCTATGTATGGGACTTTTTTCGATGAATGCTTGTCCAACTTAGAACGAGTTCTAGAGCGATGTGTCGACACCAACCTGGTGCTCAACTACGAGAAATGTCATTTCATGGTTCAACAAGGGATTACTGTAGGGCATGTGGTGTCTACACGAGGATTGGAGGTAGACAAAGCAAAGATTGATCTAATTCAAACTCTGTCGTATCCCGCGAAAGAGAAGGAAGTGCGTTCCTTTTTAAGACATGCCGGATTCTACAGGAGGTTTATCAAAGATTTTTCCAGGATCTCTAGGCCACTATGCGAGGTCCTACAGAAGGATGTCGAGTGTGTCTTCAGTGTCGAGTACAAATCTGCCTTCAATAAGTTAAAGAATTCATTGATAACAGCTCCTATTTTTCAACCACCTAACTACAGTTAAACCTTTAAAATTATGTGTGATGTCAGCGACTACGCATTGGGAGCTGTCCTCGGGCAGCGGAATGGGAATGTCCCATATGTTATCTATTATGCTAGCAAGACGATGGATCTAGCCCAGCTAAACTACATAGTCACGGAGAAAGAGCTTCTGGCTATCGTCTTTGCACTAAACAAGTTCAGACAATATCTGTTGGGGACGAAAGTTTATGTGTATACTGATCATGCTGCCTTAAAGTACATGCTCACAAAGAAAGACTCAAAGCCACGTTTGATTAAATGGATCTTGTTGCTCTAAGAATTTGATTTGGAAATTAAAGATAAAAGTGGGAAGGCAATTCAAGTTACAGATCATTTAAGTCATTTGGTGTAAAACGGGGATGGACTGGCCATTGCGGGCTCGTTTCCCGATGAGCACATTATGGTGGCTGAAGGTGACGAGCCTTGGTATGCCGATTTAGTGAATTATCTGGTCAGCGGTAATCTTCCACCCCACCTCACGAAAGCTCAAAGGATGAAGATCTATAGTAATTCGAAACATATCGTTTAGGATTCTCCATATTTATGAAAATTTTGTGCTGATCAAATCATGAAGAGGTGTATTCTAGAGAACGACGGGAAGCAGGTGTTAACATTTTGCCACGACTATGCATGTGGAGGCCATTTCAGAGCCAAAAAGACGGCTCGTAAAGCTTTAAAAGCGGGATTCTTTTGGCCCACAATGTTTAAGGATGCCTACGCATATTGCAAAGCTTGTAATCGATGCGAACGAGTAGGTAATAATTTAAAGCGCAAAGAGATGCCCCTAACTTCCATTTTGGTTTATGAAGTCTTCGACGTATGAGGAATCGACTTCATGGGGTTGTTCCTAACTTCTTTCGGCAACACGTACATCTTATTGGCTATAGACTATGTTTCAAAATGGATTGAGGCCCAGGCTACGCGTACGGACGATTCTAAAGTTGTATCGCAATTCCTTAAGATTAACATCTTCATGAGATTTGGTATCCCTAAGGCGATAATCAGTGATCGAGGAACCCATTTCTGCAATCTTGTAGTGGTAACATTGTTGAAGAAGTACAATATCACGCTTAGGACGAGCACAACGTATCATCCTCAAACGAATGGATTGGTAGAGTTTTCGAACAGGAAAATCAAAAACATTTTGCAAAAGACTGTAAACACGTCACGCAAGGATTGGAGTACTCGTCTAGACTATACATTTTGGGCGTACAGGACAACTTATAAAACGCCTCTGGGGACTTCTCCGTTTTGTCTACTCTACGGGAAGGTTTATCACCTCCCGGTTGAAATTGAGCACAAAGCATTCTGGGCGATCAAGGAATAAAACTTAAGGTATGATGAGGCAGGGAAGGAACAAAAACTTCAGTTACAAGAAATGGAAGAGTTAAGAAATGATTCTTTTATGAACGCAGAAATTTACAAGTAAAGGAACAAAGTCTGGCATGATAAAATGATTTTGAGAAGAAATTTCGAAGTGGGACAAAAGGTGTTGCTATTTCATTCTCGTATGAAAATTTTTCCAGGAAAATTACGATCAAGATGGTTGAGACCCTACGTGGTCGTTGCAGTGAAACCTTCAGGGTGTATTAAAATCCAGGACACCAAGTCAGACAACCGATTTGTAGTAAACAGACATCGGCTGAAGCTATATCACGAGGTTGTTCTCATCGGTTCCGCAGAGGAAACCCCATTAGATGAACCTCCACAAGAGTGAAACCATTGGAAGTTGGGCAAAACGACTTTAAACAATTGCGCTACTCGGAGGCAACCTAGCTTTTGTATTCATATCCCCTTCATTTAGAACATTGAATTTGCATTTATTTTCCTGATTTTAGTTTTAACTTGTTCTTTCACACTCGTTTGTAATGAGTTGTAGGTCAACATAACAGAGAACAACATTCAAATAAAGAGATGAGACATCAAACTAAACGAGTAAGGAGTTCAAGGCCAAACAAGCACCAGCGAAAAAAAAAAAACAAAAAACGGAGAGAGACGAGCATGTTTTATAGAGCTACAAACAGACCCCGAGAGCTTCAACTTCTTTAAAGAGAGGGATCCGAGTCACCATCATTCATATCTGTGAAATCATTGTCGTCGGACTCCGACCCCACACCATAATCAGGAACGAACCCTGCTAGCCACCTCCAGTTTTGAGCAGAATCACCGTAGGGGTTCTCCACCCAATCAGTCATCACACCTGAGGATAAAGAAAGAATTTATTTTGAGCAAAACGAGATCAACTGGGTAAAGAGGAGAACACTTATGAGGATGGGAGCGGGTGGCTATGTTGAAAATCTCTAGATAATGCAGAGTGATGATAGTATTATGATGTAGCTCGGGTTGAGTGTCGTCAAAGAGCTTAGGCATGAAGCGGTGCTCCCAAGGCATTAAGTCCCAAGGCACCAACCCCGCACCTGCGATTTTCACGGGGGTCTCTAAAGGGATGCGAAGAGTGTTGCGGATGAGCCAATCATGGCTCACCACCAACACAAACTTCCTCTTCCATAATGGTGTAACCGCCCCAAGCCTCAGCAACCGACACCCTTCCTTGGGAATAAAGCAAAAAGAACCTTCACCCCCAGGTGCGGAGTGAAGTTACATGCACTTATAAAAGACACTCAGGGAGGGGGGCACACCAAAGACCTTACTCCTGATGATCAAAGCCACGATGAATGCAATGAATTCAAGGGTGAGTTGGGTCGGGAGCAGCCGATAGGCTTGAAACACCGTTGCGAAGAACTGGTGGAGAGGCAATCGCAAGCCATTGGTGAAGTGACCTAGATGAATGGCTAAGGCTTGTTCGACCCCGAAGTCGATTGCAGTATCATGAGGGGAAGGACGCACATACCTATAGTTTTCAGGACAATGGAAAATATCTCTCATGTCCTTAACATCTGCGGCAGACAACATATTGGTGGCCCGGTCGAGGTCAACGATCTACCTTCCTGGCAGTGAAGTTACATTGGCTCTTCGAACAATAACCATGAAGGAAGACAACGGAAAAGAAAATAATGGAGAAGGAGATCTTGATGAAGAGGAAGAAGGGTTGCGGGTGAAATAACAGAAAACTTGTCAAAACCCCTCCCCCTCTTTTAAAGACAAGTTTGAACCAAAGCAAAGAAAGCGAAGAGACACCTACCCACTAGATGCGCATTGATGACAGAGTTAATATACATACTTTCTAGGGCCAGTGAAAGGACACATGCAGAATTTTTCATTGGCACATTCCATGTCATAAAACTGATCATGTCATGCATGTTGCCGATTTATTTTTTCGAGAAGTTGTGCGATTATATGTTTTTCCTAGGACGATTGTGTCGGATCGTGATGCTAGATTCCTTAGTTGTTTTTGGAAAACTTTGTGGGGGAAATTCGGTACCAAACTCTTGTTTTCTACTACATGTCACCCACAAATGGACGGTCAAAGTGAGGTAGTATATAGGACTTTATCCACTTTGTTGCGTGCTCTAATTGAAAAAAACATAAAGATTTGGGAAGATTGCTTGCCTCATGTGGAATTTGCTTATAACCGTTCTGTGCTCTCGGCTACTAAAATGACACCTTTTGAAGTAGTGTACGGGTTTAATCCACTGACCCCATTGGATTTGTCTCCTTTACCTTTTAAGCATGTTATGCAACTAGATGGTAAGCGCAGGGCAGATTTGGTGAAGGAAATGCATGCCAAGGTTCGTTCGAACATTGAGCGTAAGAAGATGCAATATCGCAAGCATGCGAACAAGGGATGGCGTTCCATTATTTTTAAACCCGGTGACTTAGTGTGGGTCTATTTCCGCAAAGATAAATTTCCAGACCAATGTAGTTCCAAGTTACTACCACGCGGGGATGATCCTTTTTATGTTTCGGAGCAGATCAACGACAACGCCTAAAAAATTGATTTACCCGGTGAGTATGACGTTTGTTCATATTTTAATGTTACTGATTTAAGTCCGTTTATTGCAGGTGGGGAGCTAGATTTGAGGGCGAATCCTATTCAAGAGGAGGGGGATGATATGATCCTGATCGGCTCGCTCTCAGATGACGACGGTTCGTCACCGATTCCCATCGGTCCAATGACCCAGGCACGTGCCAAGGCTATTCAAGACTCGTACCTTAGGTTGGTTCGACGGACGCTAGCTCAACCTTGGACAATTGATTATGTTTCCGTACATGTCTTTCAAGTCACCACGGAAGGCGACGGACGAGTGCGTAGGAAAACGGAGGCAAACGTGCGTGAGGAGTGCTCTGTTGGGTGAAGCACGGCCAAGACAAGGGGGTGTGCTTTTCAGCACACCTGTGCTAAAATTCGGATGATTTTCACCAAAATTCCTGTGTCGTACACGGCCGGATAAACGGGTAGTGATTTTCAGCACGACCATGTTTCGGGATTTCAGCCCAACGTGTTTTTAGGTTGCACACGGGCATGTCACATGTAGACACTGTCGTGCGGACTAGATTTTATTTTCGCGTGATTTTGTTTCCTTTTCGAATTCTTTAATCTCGAACAGTTATTTTAAGCCTTGTAAACCCTCTTTTGAGATTCAACACTTTGATAATCATAAAATTGAGAGCATTCTCTTTTTTCAAGTTCCTTCGGAGCTTACGATCTCTTCAGTGGATTCCGTATAGATCACTTGGCTTATCAATCGACATTATGCCACTGATTGTAGCGCCCTTAATCCCTCTGGTTCGCTTCCTCTTGATTCGTTTAGGTGTCGGACAAGTTACCGCCGTTCATGCGAGATAGGTTCGTCGGGTCAAGGGTCCATCCGAGTCAGTTGAAGAAACGGTCATATCAATCCGAGCGGGTCCCATCGCAGGTCGGATGGGTTCGCGCGTTAGACACTAGATGATCTTAACCCTTTCCATGACCAACACCAGTTAAAACTTCATCCTGTTTTATTCTGTTGCTTAAATATTTTCATATTTTGATTTCCATTACCACAATTTAACTGTTTGCTTAATAACTTTAATTGCATTTCGTTGCTATATTTTTTGATTTTCTAACTTTTATGCGTATTGTCTTTTTGTTGATGTCAAACGGGGGAAAATTAGATATATTTTATGTTGAATGAGTAGCATGTGGATGCATCTACTCGTCCCAGAAATCTGTTGGATCACAAAAATCTAGTGGAGTACATCTAAAGTCTTGATTCTAGAATCTTACTTATTTTGTTGGTTTTATCTTTACGGCTATGTAGGATTCGGATTTTTTAGTTTTCCATTAGTGGATGGATATAACTGAGATGATATTGTAACCCCCTAAACCGGATGTTACTGGCGATAACTCGTGAGGTGACTCACGAGTCATTGAAGCCGGGTGAAAATCATGCAAGAAACTAAAACAGC
>JAOWBR010171794.1:0-11336 GCA_028571145.1 Dionaea muscipula
GTTCGATGAGACAATCGTACGGTGACGTTGACTGCTATGCAGTCGACGTAATTGATGATATGATAGAAGATGCACTACCCAACACGTTGGCTGATGGTGTGTTGGTAGCGTGTGTCTCACAGTTTGAGGAGCTTGATGTAGGCCAAAAGGTCAAAAGGGTTGGCCAACTTCAACAAAACACCTCTCTTATGTGGGCACCCAAATTTGAGCCATTTCCTGATCTTGCAGATAAGGCAGCTCCACCATCTTTAGATGCCCCACCTGAGCTTGAATTGAAGACACTTCCTGATACACTAAAATACATGTTCTTGGGTGCTGGAGATACTCTGCCAGTGATTAGTGCATCCAACCTGTCTGAGGAACACGAGCGGAAGCTGACAGAGGTGTTGAGAGAGCACAAAGGTGCTATTGGATGGTCTGTAGCAGACCTCAAAGGAATTGATCCGTCAGTATGCATGCATCACATAAATTGTGAGCCAGATGCAAAACCTTATGTCCTAACCTAGTGATCATTGCATCCAACCTAGTGATCATTGCATCCACGATCCTCACTAGGCTAGACAATTCCTGAAGACAATCCAGTTTTCAGCCAAAGCTAGAAAGTATGCCATTCCCAGAATAATAAATGGTTCACAACACCTCTATGCAACAGTGCCACTAAAGATGGTCCTCTGCCTATCTGTCCCAATAGACTGTAGACGGCCCTTCATTCTGTTGGTGCTAGACGGTAAAAAATCTAATACCATCAACCATTAAACAAACAAATATGAGGACAACGTCAAGTCCAACTGTTATACCTCGTATCGAATTAACCAGATTTTAAAAAGGTTTAAGGAATTAAGTAGGAATGTTTATGGTAATTTTGTGATTTTTCGGAACTACATATTGGAAAGACTCCATGGGTTATCGTCGGTTTCACTCGGGGTGTTACATATAGCACATGTAGACGGCAACCACTGATACCTAAGCTTAACCACACATGTACTAACCCTAAGGCTAATTGGGATTTCACGAATAAAAGGCTCAGAAGCATCCATCTCAACACACATATAGCAAAAGAAAGTCTAGATACAAAGGTCTACCCATAGTGCTAGCTATCTTACTAAGTCCACCAGCACTCTAATGGAAGAATAAGAAAATCCACTCAGACTGGGACTTTGGATAATACCTCCTTCGTAACATCATTTGTTCCCACTTCCTCAACAACAATGGTTTACCAACAATGAACCATAGCCCTTTCTCCAAGATCACATCACGGGCCTCAACACAACTAAACTTAAATATAAAAAAAACTCATTGTTAAGGGTCAGCACCTCCACAAGGCTAGCAACCTTCCACAAGTCCATAGCAATAGATCGAACTACCCCGAAACAGATAGAACTTTGAAAAAAAAATGACCTATCAAACAATAATTCCACTCATTCACAACACAATTTGACATAGTCAAAATAACACGAACTTTCCCATCAATCCTCGATGGTGGAATATAATGCAACTCAACATCAGAACGGATATCAACAAAAGTAACAGATGCATAGGATTGAGGAGTACCTGTCGGTCTCCCACCACCAACCTCCTCGGTCTATAACCTACCCTTCTACTGGCCTTCGGAAGACCTACCAGAACTCCAGGTCGGAGCTAAAATAGTACCCCTCATTTTTTATCTCATCAAAATGGTTCTGTCACTCACCTGAGCCCCGCAAGCGGAGGGAAACTACCTCCATTAAGTTACAACTATCTACCAGCAAAATCCTCACTCGTCATCTCTTCTACAGCCTCCACAATACGTCGGCCACCTAGGAATGTACATCTATCATAACCGGGGAAGAGTTTCGGCCGCCTCGCATCCCCTCTGGGAAGCTCAGAGCATTCATCAACACTTTTATCGTAGTTCATCAGCCTAGCATTTGAATCCAGATCTGGATCTACACAATCGCTTTGCATCCAGACCAGATCTGGGCTACACCACCTCCGAAACAACCTCACACCTTCGACGTCAACCGCCTTGGCTTCCTCCATCGCACCCCAACTCCACGTCGCCCTCTCTACCGTTATCGCACAGATCCCTTACAACCGTGCGAACACCCGTCTCCGGCTCCTCACACCCACTTGAGAACCCGACCGGCAACACTACAAAATCAACGCAAGTGCAATGCAGTCCCGACTCTTCCCTTTCGTCAGCCACTAAAACCACCGACACCTCCTCCCGCCGACACATGTCTCCCACCTATTTTAACTTTTGGATCTCGATGTTATCCACCAACCTTGCGAAACGGGCATCCTCACAATCATTGCTTCATCCAATTGCAACCACCAGCGATCATGCACTCCTCGCCGTCATCCCCGCCTCGACCGCCGCCACATCCTACCGCAACCACCAACCCCCCGCAATGGCCACGAGTCAACCGAACCAAACTCTAGATCTAATTTGGGTGTATTTTGTTTTAATTTCTAAAGAGAAGGGAGAGCATCTCTCTAGTGAAGAGGCAATTGTCTTGGTGTAAAACAGTCTATTCCCCTTCTCCCACGAAAACATATTTGTTATACACAGAAAAATACACGGCACGTAGACAATAGATCCCAAGACATGTGGACAGGTGTGCACCCCGTCTCTGACACGTAGGCGAGTGATAAACCTGGATCCCTCCGACGACGTCAAGTTGCTCGAAGCCGACTACTCCCCCACCTACGTGCACCATATGAACGTCGTGGACCTTGCCGAGATGGTCAAACCCCCGAAGTGACCAATCAATCATCGAGCCACACAAGGTCGGCTACCCGTAACATGCGAGATCCTCATGGATGAGAAATATACCAAGGCGAGGGTGCGAAGACCTGAAGATGCATGGCCATGCACGCATGGCCACGACCACCCGCAGACGGCACAAGCGCAGGCAGCAAGCCCTTCCGCGGCCACAAGCGCACGGAAAGCACTCCCCTCAGCGGCCAACAAGGCCGTACGCGGCCAACAGCCAGCGTTGGCAATAGGCTAGCTCGCGGCCAAGCCAGCGCAGCCAGGCCAGACTTGCGGCCAGGTGAGCTCAACGGGCAGTGCCCCTCCTGCGCGGCCAGCCCCTCCAGCGGGCAGCAACAGCTTGCGCGGTTAGGCCTCCGTTGGCGGCCACCTCCCACATGGCCAAGCGAGCATCACCCCGTAGCCCAGACGCTGGCAGCCCCATGCATGGTGATAGCCAAGGGCAAGCAGGCAGCCACCCAGTTGACTGGCAAGACCCCAGCAACGGGGCAGGTGGCATGGCGGGCAGCCGCAAGCGGGCATCCCCGAGAACGTCCGGTCGGCATGCCCCAGCATGCGTGGAATGTCGTCTCGAGGAAAACGTTGCATGGGCCGAGTCCAATCAACTGACGGGCCCAAGCCCAATGAAAATACAGGGGCATTTCAAAATGTTTCTGAAGAAAGTTTGAAGACAGTACGGTTATTTTACAACTACCTCTCGACCTTTATAAATAGAGATTCTAGCTCTCCCATTCAGATACGTCTCCCCCTGACTAAAAAACTATCTATTCTAGCTCTCAACTTCCAACTTCTGAAACAAACCTGATTTGAGCGTCGGAAGGGTATTCTCAGGATTACAACCTCGAGTCTCTCTAACGTGGAGTTTGTTGCGTACACAGGTGACGGCGGGCAACGAGCAGAAGGCACGGGTGGAAAACAGGTGACACTCGAAATACGTCCACGTCATCATCTTCAAAAAGTGGTGATAACAATAGTAATTATCCAAGAAATATATCTTGACTGGTGGTGATTCAAGCCGCCGCAAAGTAAGGATATAATCCTTCTATCAACAATCCTGGCAGTGACACCTGAAGGACTGTCACTGGGACAATCTTCAGCTTTGTCGAACCATCTCAAGTCATTGCAAGACAAGTTCACTAGGATACATGAAACCACCATGATTTCATTCACCATGATAGATAGGAAAAAAAGAGCCACGATTCGAGACATGGACATGATAATTACAGGGCTAACCTTCGGCTCCAAACGCCATAATAATAACCTACTGATAAATTAAAAAAAAAATAATAATGCCCACTGGGACTGCTCACATATCTAATATGAACAAATCCAAACTTCTGCAGGCACCCTGACAGAAAAGGAAAAGGCAAAAGGAGAAATGGAAAAGGTTGAGAAGAAAATATATATTCTTCACAGCTTCTAAGCAGGTATCCGCAGAGATTCTTCTATGTACAGCCAAAAGCTAATGGCGCATCTTAGGTCCGTATTGCCAAAGGAAGAAACTGCATGTCATCCCTTTTAACCCATATGGTAGAGTGAGTTCTCTTGACATGATCCACAAAGAGGCAATTTCTGCAATCAAGTGCACATCATGATTCAGAAAAGCAATCACTCGATGACCCCTTTCCAACTTTTGCATTCTTGAAGGTCTGCACTAGATTGCTCAGTCCAAACTATGTACTTCAGACTTAAACAATGGTAGACAGCAGTCAAATGATTTTGGATTGATCATCACAATTAACAATGAGATAGAACTACGAAAACATACCATGGAGAGGTGGAAATTCACAATGCACAGATGAATTCCCAAAACAAATTATTCAAGAAGGAAATTATGTGACGATGAAACAAACCTTTCATATTCCAGCCTCTGGGTGATTATACCATTAAGTAGCAGCTCTGAACTGTAAACTGATGCACCTGTAAACATAATTCATCTTTGCATATTACTATTACATTTTATGACTTTTTTAAACCTCACATAACTCCTCTCTAATACAAACATCACATAATCCCTCTCTTCTCTACCTTCTCATTCTACCTTCTCATCTCTCATCTCATCTCTCATCTCTCATCTCTCCTCATTTTTTCTTATTTTCAATCATACTTAATTTTTTTTAAATATTATTGATAAAAATTAAAAATATTATAATCAAATTCTTAAATTTTTTAGACGATGTAGTGCTTATCGTATCGAAGGTAGATGACTTCCGCTAGTTCCATTACATTACACTCATTACACTTTAGAAATGGCTTCATAGTAAGATATTAACATTATTCCTAACCTTTCTCCAACAGTGGGAAACAGATTTCATAATCATGTTCACAAGATAGAACCAACAGGTCACTTGGAAGCTTATCATCTTTTACAAGAGATCTGCATATTTTCTCTATCACCTGAAAAGCATAATCTAAACTCAATAACATTGAAAATAACACGTTATGACACAATAAAAAGAGAATTTTGAAATCAGTAGCTTATCGTAAATTGAAGTTGCTAGGTTTAAAAGCATAAAACTACGATGGTGTACAACCAAATCAGGAATCACAACATTTTACATTACTACGTAGTGACTCTGAGAGAAATGATCCCAAGTCAATATATGACTATGCTACTGAAGGTTTCCAATAAGCTATAAACTGAAGATCCAAGGAGCACAAGCTCATAAGCAACAGAGATGACATGTAGCCATCGTTTCAAACTCGTTGCAACTCATTTGGTTGCAGCAAAGTAAAGCTATGTGAGCAACATCGCAAATGGTGGATCCTTGATATGAAAGAGAGGGAAGAATAGTCACAACATAGCTTGAGCAAGATTCCTTCATCTTCCCTCCGAGGATTGAATCATCTTTTTCTTTCCCTCTCTTGGGTGGATTGAATCATCTTTGGTTGAGTTGATGAAATACTAAGATCATCAATGTACAAGGCAGGAGACATGATTTGAGGACGGAATTCATCTTTAAAGTCAGTTTTGAACCTCTAGTAATCAACTAGTGGAGTTAAAAAAGTAACAATGGGTGGAATGATTTGGATTACAGGATTGGATGGCATGAAATTGAATACATGGAATGCAAGATAACCACTAATAAGAGAGAGATCATAAGGATGTGGAGACAAGGATGGAAAGCATGCCAGACATTGGCTTTAGAATCTATTTTGTGAACAATCAAGTAGAATGACACAATTAGTAAAGCTAACTACAATTTAATGGCAAGTTGGATGGATCATAGTATCCTTAGGAGTTTTTGCAATGAGAATATATTTGGCAGATGAAAGAAGATGAAAGAAACCTACAAAGTATCAGTTTGCAAGTTATAATTAGCAGATGAAGGCACTTACAATGAAGAAGAATGTTCCTGAGCAATTCATTTAGCTACCAAAATACCATATAAATTTTCATAACGTACCACATTGATGAGATGACAAAGTAAAAATATTCCAAAGGACAGATTCAAGTCAAAAGGATTCACAATATTCAAAGATTAGTCTATAGATTACTGCAGCAGCCTATACAAAAGATCTTCAAAGCATAATAATGAATCCATAGATGTGATTAATATTCTATAGACCAGATTTTTAGGTAACATGATAAGAGGACTTCCTGAAGCACATGGAGAAGAGGTTGGAGTGAAGTAGAGAGGCAAATAATCTAGGATCTTTTCATACAGGTGTCTGTGCAAGCTAGTACATCAAAGAAAGTATGATGAAACAAGTTAGTGATGATTAATACAGTACTCTACATTTTATCTACGATGATTTTTGAAAGATATGAAATGTACTAGGATATCTGAGTAATATGACAAATTAAAACATGGGCTGTTAATATTGCATATGCAAAGTTGGTTATATATAAGTATAAGCTGATTCGGACTTGTATATTAACACCATGAATCTAGTATATGCAAGTGATTGATGATTAATTTATAGAAGCTTCATGTTGCATGACGAACAACATGAGTTACACTCGGGAAATACTTGGAGAAGGGAAGAGAGACAGGAGGAAAGGATAGAAACAGGACTGAAAATCTGAAACAGAAAGCAATACCCTGAAGACAGCATACCTGTCCATGAACTGCCCTTACCAAACTCGAAATTATTTCAACTCCCGGTTTTGTATTGGGCGTGATAAAAACTCTTTTATCCTGCTATCATCGGAGCAGCTTTTATAGAAAAGCATGGAGGCGTCATGTAGGCATCAAGAATGCATCTTAATTTGCCAATACAATCACATTACCTTTAAAAGAGGATATTGTCTTGCACGTGCCAGAGTAACTGGCATGCTAAATCCGATTTCCTTTTCCTTTTTGGCATCTCTAAGTATATAATTCTTCTCATCAATGAAACAACTTGCTTGACCACAGCTTTCAAGCCATAATTCGGTCACCACTGGTTTGCCACAAGCAATAGCTTCTAGCATATTTCTTGTGCGCACAAACTTATCCGTTATGAAGTGCGTTGCTTCTAAAATTGAAGAAGCGAAGGAAGCTCCTAGACGGGCCAAAATCTGGGAGAACGGGGTGGACAGGAGTTAGACCTGTTCTTCAGCTAGAAGCACAAGAGCAAGAAAAAATAAGACTACCTTTTTCTGCTGCTTCATTACATCTTCATCCAAGTGACGACTGAAGAAAACTCGAACACTGCTCATGACTCTCCTTTTCCTCGACTCTTTATGGGTAAATGTACATTTGGGCCCAGCAGGAGTTAAGCTATTGAGTTCTTTAATCAGGGATTTTCGAGAAAGATTCATCTTGCAAGATTGTTTAAAATACTCATTACCCATGCAAACAGATGATGCTGCATTTATTGGTGTGCGGCAGCTAACTGGAGTCATACATGCTGTGTCAGAGGACTTACACAGATCTCCTGGTGAGATGGCTGCTGAGGAACATACAAGGTATCCTTCAGGAGACACTGAGGACAATAGATCATCCTTCCTAGAATATACTACAGGCTCAGCGATTCCAGCTACCAGTATTTTCCTTCCTGCATTCAAATCTTTTCCACTTCGGACAGGCTTTCTACCAATGCTCATTGACCTTTTCCTTCGGGTAATAAATTTTCCTAACAGGTCATACTCAACTTCTGACAGACCCTCTGTCCTGTGATCTTCATTAGCCTGATAGGATACGTTTCTTAGATGTTCTCCAGATCCTAAGCCATCAATTTTCGTACTGCCAACTGAAATTGTTAGCTTTAAATTTATATCCTTCGACTTCACTACTTCAGAAGTATCACATCCCCTGTCAATGGGATTATATTGCTTTCTACCTGCATTATCAACTCCCAACTTTTGCTTTGGTTTACCAGAAGAATTGGTTATGTTACCAAAGCAATTAAAGTTATTTACTTGTCTGTTTTGTCTAGTTCGACAAGCAATATGGGTAAATGTATGAAGTTCCTCTGGTAAATGGTCAGTCTTTTCTCGGATGTAGCTCTGCTCATTAGACTCCTGCTCCAGAATACCCTCCTTCCACTTATGCTGAATCTTCAGCTCTACTTTATCTGGAACTTTCCTCTCACTTTCTTTCGACATATCTTCCACACTTAATTTCCTCTTCTTTGCCTTCACTTTCTTAAAATCCATTTTGGTGCAATTTCTAACATTTTTAGAGTAAGCATTACTCCTCTTAGGACGTTGTGATACCATAACTCCTGAGTCTGAAGGGTGCACTATCTTCTGAACATCAATTCCATTTGCAGTGACATCACCATTTGCAAGTGCCTCCATAGCTTCGGCAGCCATCTGGGTATCGATTCCAACATCAAGCATATTTGGCATATCAGTGCTGGCAGCAGCAGCTTCCATTTGCTCAGATGTTAAATCTACAGTTATCAACACGTCAACTGCATTATCAAGAATCCTCTTTGCACCCGTTTCTTCAAGTTGTATCCCCTCACTAGAGGGGACTGAATTTGTTATTTTACTTTCAATGTTCTTTACCTCATTTCTGGATTTTGCAAGTGGTTTCTTTTCTTTCATACTATGATGTCGGTGGTTCCTACCTGCAGCACTAGATTTCCGGTGCCGAAAACTAGCATCAACGAGAACATCTTTCTTTTGACAAAAAAAACTCCCCACCTCCTTCATCTTCACGACTATCATCCCAGTCAAATATCCTACTTTTCTCGATCATGCTTCCAAGATCAGCTTTTATGGCTAAATTTTGAGTTCCATTTGTTCTTGATAGAGGATTTGGCTTCTTGCCAACAGCTTTTCCATGGGTTGTGTCCAAATCAAAGTCAAAGACATTAACTTCCAGAAATCTGTCAACAACTTCAAGTGCATTGGCTTGTGATAACTCCCCAGGCTCCTGAGAATCTACATAGCTTACACCTGCTAGTTCATTGACACCATGAAACTGAGGCAACTCTGCAGCCTCGTCGTCATTGCTGTTGTCCTGAGGTTCCTCCTCAACAGCATCCACCACCTCCATATTTAACTTCCGAGCCACTTTACAGCAAAACCTGCTTTTATGCTCCTCTGTTAAAGTGTTGAGTTTCTCATTGCCTTCCCAAATATCTTGTTGATGGTCAGCAACCTCATAATCTTCACCAATATCATGTTGTTGATCTGCTACCGCATCCTTAGACAATGCAGCAGGAATAGCAGCTGGTTTTTCAGAGGTTTCATTCTGGCACAAAGTAGAACATTCCTTGGAGCCCAGGCTACGAGCTGCAAAGCTTAAAGGGCATAATGCTGCTGTATGAATGTGTGTGAATCCCCTCTTCACAGGGCCTGAGCAAAGGAGAATGTGGGGCCATCAGCCAGTCCATAATGGTATAAACAAACACACAAGAAGAAACATACAAAGAACAAGGATGAGCAGTGCCTTATTACACTGGAATTTACCAGAAAAAGGAATAAGCAGCATTTCGGGAGAAAAGAAGGGTGTAGAGAGTCAACAACATCAAATAATGAATCAAAATAACTTCAGCTTTGAGTGCAGCAAAGTGGAATGCAATGCATACAAATTGCATACATGCCCTCGTAGGAAGGAAAGACGACGAAAGTGAGTATGTTGTTTACATAATGAACTAAATGGATAGCAGTTGGCACTGCACATGTATGTGCCTGTGTTTGTGCTCTCGATTCGGTGGAGCAGTTTATACGCCATTTTTGAAAAAACAGAAAAATTAGTCCTGTGCAATTATGGTATGATTTACAAAATAAATATTTTTCCAACACACAAGCCGAAGACTAACCTGAACTGCAAGGATCAACAGCCCAGGGAACAGTCTCGGTAAAGCATCCTTTATCAACTTGACAAGTATCCATGGATAGGATCTCCTCATTGCCAAATATTTGCCCATCTATACAGTTTGTTGCAGTTGAATCTTCTATATCCCTCAGAACATCGGTCCTATCTGTATCTTCCCCATCAGGGGCATTATCAACATCGTCATCAAATTCATGAAACAAATTGGTATCAAAATCCACACTGCAATCATAATCACACATTTGGGTTTCACCACCAAGATTCATTACTTGAGTCATGTCACCTGGATTCAAATGCTGCATTTCACCATCGATATGCATTATTTGAGTTTCATTATCAAGATTCATCATCTGGGTTTCACCATCAAAGTTCAACAACTGAGTCTCAAAGGCATCATTAATGAGAATAGGATCATTATAGGGAACAGTATCCTCCAAGCACCATGAAGCTGAAGCATCAGCAATCTCACCGTCACTTTCACCTAGTAGTTTACAACAAAGAAAAATAGTATATACAGTGGGAAACAAATGATGGACCTTCCATAAAAAGTTGGCAGGCTCACCGCCATATAAAAGGAGAGAATAATAGGCCCCACAAGGTTACTAGCCCCACTTTTTTCCCATTCTATGAAACATTTCAAGTCAGAAATTTCTCTGTGTTATCATTTTATAGTGAATAGTACTCATATGTTTTCCTTTCTAAACTACTATCATCAAATGAAACTGCGAAAAGGGAATATCACAGAAACCACGAAAATAGAACAGCACTGCAGTTGAAATTCATTCAAACTACGTACACAACCATTAAAAATTCAAAACAGACAGTTATTTTACTGAAATGTAGGACAGTCAATAGTTAAGGATGTTAAGACAGATAAGCATTGCAACTCTTAGGATTGAGGGAAAGAAGGACGAACACGCGGCAATAAAAGTTTCAAGAAGAGAAAATGCAAGGGTACAGTTCACTACTTTCGCTGCTAGTGCACCAGCTGCCTCAAACTCTCCGAACTTGCAATTTTTTAATAATACTAGATCATCAACATAGAACATGATAACAAAATTATTAATAACAAGCATGAATATATTTATCAAGTTATATCATAGAGCAATGAAGATCACTGCTCTCCTAACTTCCTTCGCTTAAAATGGAAAATTGTGAAAATCTACTTCATTTACTAAGCACCAGCTGCCTGAAACTCTCCAAACTTGCAATTTTGCAGTAATACTAGATCATCATCATAGAACATGATAACAAAATTATTAATCACAAGCATGAATATATTTCTCCAGTTATATCATAGAGCAATGAAGATCACTGCTCTCCTAACTTCCTTCGCTTAAAATGGAAAATTGTGAAAATCTACT
>JAOWBR010171805.1:0-11335 GCA_028571145.1 Dionaea muscipula
TAACTTCACTACTTTTAAGTCACGCAATTGATAAAACCAACGTTACGGATAATTCCCTTGGGTTCGATCTTTTATTACTACCAACGAGAGCAGTACACTTGCTGCATTGCCACTCGGTTTGGTTCAAGTAGCTGAAACAACACAACGTTGTGGAGGAGCTGACGTTGTGATCACAGCTGAAGATTAAGTTCGAAGGAGCTGTGTGTGGTCATACAGTGAAGTAGTTGAGGCTACGAAGGACTGCACACTATTGTATTGGTGTCAAAGCAATAGTGGATTCCTCTTATATCACAAGAGGAAAAGAGGAGTAACGGATTACACCACCGTGAACCTCTATAGATTGTGTGCCAAGTTTCATTTAGCATTGCATACCACACATACACTTCATCAACGATTAAAACAACACAATAATAAATTTGAAAATCAACTTAAAAGGGGATATACAAATACATTCTGCTACGTATTCTTTAGAGTTTGAAAAAGCTATCAAAAACTTGACAAGTTCATTCACCTCTCTCTGAACTTGTCAAAGCCACCTTTTTCGGGACCAACAAGTGGTATCAGAGTAGTGTCTTTAAACTAGGAGTGATCCCAAGCTTTCATTGCATTTTTCAAATCTGTTTTCAAGTGTGTTTGGTTTTGTTTTAAATCACACAACATGGACTCACAGAACTTCATCTCACGTATTTCCATGTTTTCACTGGATAAATTTGACGAATGAAAAATACGTATGCAGGCACATCTAGCTGTCACGCATGAAGACATGATGGAAGTGATAGTGGAGGGACCTGTTAAAATTATGAACGTCAACACGAATGCTACCACCAGTACTGCAACACCTTACGTGCCCAAACCCAGATCAGAATGGACAGGTGAGGAGAAAAAGAAGCACAACTTGGATAATGTTGCCAAGGACATAATTCTAAAAACCCTTGACAACAACATGTTCTTGAAGATATGGAACAAGCTCATTCTTGTCTGTGAAGGAACTGAGAACATTAAAGAAAACAAACTTACTGTAGTCATACAGAAGTTTGAAAACTTCAAAATGAAGTAAGGAGAAACCGTGAACCAAATGGACAGCAGGTTCACGGCAATCGTTGATGAGTTGACCATGCTTGGAAAAACCTACTCTCAAAAGGAGACATGCATGAAGATTCTTCGTGCACTTCCCTTAGAATGGGCCATGAAGGTGACAACTATGAGGGAATCAAAAGACCTAGCCACAACATCCACTTTCAAGCTATTTTTTGACTTGAAAGCTTATGAGTTCGAGTTGACCAACCAGGAACATGTAAATGTCAACCCACAGTCTATCCCAACCCTCGTGGCACTTCAAGCACCACAAAAGACATAAGAAAAGAAAGAAGATTTTCATGAGTAAATGGCCTTGATCATGAAGAAGTTTTAGAAATTTTCAAGGTACACCAAGAAGTACCACAAGGGAGAATCATCAAGAAGACCCTATAAGAGGGAAGAAGATGACAACAACAAGAAGAAGGAAGGTCAAGCTTTATGCTACAACTATAGGAAGCCTAGACACTTCAAAGCTGATTGCCCCTACTCCCTCGTGAAGAAATATACAGAGGAGGAAAGGAAGGCATGGGAAAAAGAATAGAACAAAGGAAGAAAAGCTATGAAGGCAGAAGAATACGAGTCAAAGAAGAAAAAGGAGGAGAGCTCAAGTGATGAGAGCTCATCCACATCCTAAGAGGAAGAAACTCTACTGTGTTTCATGACACAAGATGAAGAGGAGGAGGTTGTCTGGTACATTGACAGTGAATGTTCTAGACACATGACAGGTAACAGACACTGTTTGATGGATTTTAAAGAAAAAGATAGACTAAAAATAGTCTTTGGGGGTAATGAGAAGCCTGGAGAAACCAAAGGAGTTAGATCCATCAACAAGAATGGTCTGATCATTCAAGAAGTAGCATTTGTGCAAGGATTGAAGTTCAACTTGCAGAGCACAAGCCAGTTCTGTGACAAGGGATACATCGTGGAGTTCAGCAAAAATCAATGCAAGATCAGAAATGAAGAATCAGGATTAGTGGTCTTCACTGGCTCAAGGAAGAAGGATATGTACGTTGTTGATTGAAGCACGACTGTTGGAGAAACATGCCTAGTTGCCAAGGCCAAAACTGAAGTTAGTTGGTTATGACACAAGAGGATGAGTCACCTAAACTTTAAAGCAATCAACAAGTTTGCAAGAAAGAAGCTTGTGGAAAGATTACCAGATGTAGTGTTTAAAAAGGAAAGCATCTGTGACTCATGCCAAAGAGGAAAATAAATCAATGCTTCATTCAAGAACAAGACAGTGGCAATCATCATGCAGAATTTTGGAGCTACTTCATATGGACTTGTTTGGTTCAGTTGATCCAGTAAGTGTGAGTGGAAAGAAGTACACACTTGTAGTTGTGGATGACTACTCAAGATACACTTGAAAGTGTTCTTGAACAAGAAGAACACATTGAAGAAGCTGTCAAAATTGATGAAGAGAATACAGAATGAGAAGAACCAGACCATCATCAAGATCAGATCAGATAGAGGAACAAATTTTTTGAATCAAACGATCTTAGATTTTTATAGTGAAGCAAGCATTGTGCATCAGTTGGCTGCTGCAAGAACTCTTCAATAGAATGGAGTGGCTAAAAGAAGGAATATGACACTCAAAGAAGCTGTTAGGACAATGATTGCTGAAGCTGGATTACCTAAAAGATTTTAGGCATAAGCAATCAACACTACTTGCTACACTCAGAATAGAACTATCATCAACAAACAACATGGAAATACTTCTTATGAGATTTGGAATAGAAGGAAGCCAAGCATTGCTCATTTCCATATTTTTGGAGGAAAGTGTTTCATCCATAATAATGGAAAGGATTATCTGAGGACATTTGATGCAAAGACAGATGAAGAAATATTTATGGGATATTCTGATGTGAGCATAGCATTTAGGATTCTCAACAAGAGAACCATAGTGATAGAGGAATCAATTCATGTTGTGTTCGATGAACCACACTTCACTAATGGAGTTGAAGAAGCTGTGGACAGATTGATTGAACAGACTGAGAGGATGAAGATCTTAAATTCAAAGAAATTAGATCCAGTTGATCTAGTCTATGTTGATGCTCAAATTCCTAGGGTGAGATTAGATGATGATGGGAATGAACATGAACATAATGTTATTGATTTAGTAGATGATCCAGATGATCTAGATGAGGATCAAGTCACTGCACCATTGAATCAGCCAGATTTGAAATGGCTCAGTGATCATCCACCTGAGCTTGTGATTGAAAATGTGGAAGCTGGTGTAAGGATAGGGAGACAAATTGACACATGCTGGTATATTTTCTATTCCAAATTGAGCTAAAAGCTGCTGAAGATGTATTAGAAGATACTGATTGGATCATTGTCATGCAGGAAGAGTTAAATGAGTTTGAGAGGAATCATGTTTGGGAACTCATTTCTAAACCCAAGTCCAAGAATGTAGTTGGGACTAAGTGGGTATTCAGAAACAAGATGGATGCAAATTATATCATTGTAAGAAACAAGACTAGGCTGGTTACACAAGGATATTCTCAACAAGAATGAATAGATTTTGATGAGATTTATGCACCAGTAGCTAGATTGGAGGCAATTAGATTGTTTCTTGCATATGCTGCCCACAAGAACTTCAAGGTATATCAGATAGATGTGAAGAGTGCATTTCTGAATGGATTACTTGAAGAGGAGGTGTACGTGGAGCAACCACCAGGAGTTGAGGTTTCTGGTCATGAAGATAAAGTTTACAGATTAAAGAAGGCATTGTATGGATTGAAGCAGTCACCAAGAGCTTGGTATGAGACATTATCACAGTTTTTGGTGAACAATGGTTTCAAGAAAGGAACCATTGACAAGATATTATTCAGAATCCAAGATAAAAGGAATACACTTTTGGTTTAAGTGTATGTGGATGACATTATTTTTGGATCTGAGGATGAGATACTGTGTTAGAAGTTTGCTGATTTGATGAAGAGAAAATTCCAGATGAGTATGATGGGAGAATTAAATTTCTTTCTAAGACAGCAAGTCAAGCAGCTAGAAAATGAAATTTTCATCAATCAAGGCAAGTATGCAAGGGACTTGATCAAGAAGTTTGGAATGAAATCCAGCTCATCATCCCCAACTCCTATGAGTGTTGGAGTAAGTCTTGACAAGGATGTCAATGGCAAGGATGTAGACCAAACCAAGTATAGAGGATTAATTGGTTCACTTCTATACTTAACAACAAGTAGACCAGATATTACATTTGTTGTTGGTGTTTGTGCTAGATTTCAAGCATGTCCCAAGCAGAGTCATTTATCTGCTGCCAAGAGGATTTTGAAATATCTCAAGGGTACACAAAATATAGGTCTGTGGTATCCAAGAGATGAAAGATTTCAGTTGATTGGGTTTTCAGATTCAGATTTTGCTGGATGCAAGGTTGATAGGAAAAGTACATTAGATACTTGTCAGTTTTTGGGCAACAGACTTGTTTCTTGGTTCAGCAAGAAATAAACATCCATGGAAGCATCTACTGCTGAAGCTGAATATGTTGTTGCTGGCAGTTTTTGTGAACAAGTGCTTTGGATAATGCATCAGTTGATGGACCATGTGATTGAAGAGAAGAAAATTCCCATTTTGTACGACAACACCAGTGCAATTTTCATAAGCCAAAATCCAGTGCTGCACTCAAGAACCAAGCACATTGATGTAAAACATCATTTAATCAGAGATCATGTTGAGAAAAGGAATGTCAAGGTGAAATATATCCCAACTGAGAAGCGGTTGGCTGATATTTTCACAAAAGCTTTCTGTGAAAGCAAATTTTGAAAGATCAGAGGAGAATTGACATTGATTGATTTGGTTTGAAGGATTTGATTTGGTTTTGAAGATTCAGTTGAGTTCAAATTCAGTCGACACCTGATTCAGTAAACACCAGATTCATTCGACACCTGATTCAGTCAACACCTGATTCAGTCAACACCTGATTCAGTCGACACAAGATTCAGTCAACACTAGATTTAGTCGACACAGGTTCAGTCGGCACCAGATTCAGTCGAGTTTACAGATTCAGTCAACTTGGGCATTCAGTTGACCTTTGCATTCAGTCGAGTTCAACAGTCAGTCAAGTTGGGCATTTAGTTGATGACGTCGATTTTAAAAGCCAACAATGGAGTAATTTCTGATGTGGCATTTCTTCATTATTTATATCCAACTAAGGATATTTAGGCAACACGTGAGGGGACATTCGAATTTTTAATCTATTTTAGGCCAGACAATCATCATGGGATCTCTCATAGTACGTCGTATCTGACACATTTTGAAAAATTCTCAGACATTCGAAAAGACTCTTGGCTGTCACAATCTTCGAGATAAAAAATATACCCAAAAAATTTCCCCGAACACTCTCACTCTTTCCCTCCACACTCTGCAACTCGAAATCCCAAAGCTCTCAAGCAAACAAAAACCTTATCTTTCTCGAAACTCTCACTGAATCTTTGCAATGACACCAAAGATCAGCACAAAGGACCTCATAGAGGAGCTCATCACAAGCCTAACCTTCAACATCGAAGGATACCTTCAAAGCTCAGAGTGTACCGAAACTGGGAAGTAGATGATCGATGCTCTGGAGCAGAGTGGCCTGACCCAGTTCATATCCATCAACATCCCTACCTTCTCTCCCATCATTGTGGTGGATTTCTACAAGCATGCTATAATCAAAGGTGATGCATTGATTTTTAGGGTTAATAGAACAGAGGTTGTTCTGAAGGCTGAAACTCTAAGCCAACATCTTGGGCTACCATGCACTGGAGAGGTGGATCCCACAACGGTAAAGTTTGAAGAGGATGAGTTCTGTAAGGTGATTACCAAGGATGAGGAAAGTCCCTGCAATTTCTCTTGCTAAGTGGTGAAGTTGAAGGACGAGTTCCACATGCTCTGTTCCATCTTGAGCAAAACAAGGACGCACCGGGTCACATGAGCAAATGACCAAAAGAAGAGCCCAGCTGATGGCAGCCTTTTGGACCCATTAGCAAATTAATTGGGCATCATTTGTCTTTCAAAGAATCACGGAGCAGGTGGTGAAGGAGAAGTCCTACACTGGTGCACCTTCAAAAGGTATTTTTCATACCAAGAAATATTTTGAAGTTGTTATCAGCCATTTGTTTGCAGTGTTAGGAGTAGATCTTAGAGAGAATGTAGCTGTTCATATCACCAAGAGAATGTTTGGGAAGGTTAAGGTAAATCCCAAAAAGAGAAAGTCACCGGTCTCACCGAAGAAAGGGAAGAAGGTTAAGAAGATAAAAACCCTGCTGTAAGATTCTAAGACTGTGACATCTAGTACCTCTCCAACCCACGAAGAATCTCAGGGGGAAGTTGAAAAAATTCATGAATCAGTGCATAGGGAGGAGGCACATGAACCTGAGCAGGCTAACATGGCTCAGGACCAGATTCATGATGCTCAGGACCCCATTCCAGCACGACCTGCTAAAGTTGAGGATGAAACAGCTACTGCACCAAAATCAACACCTATTATGATTGATGTTGACATCAACATAGATGAAGAATTAGCCAGATTCAACTCTTGGTTATCTTGGAAGCTTAGTAAATCAAGGATTCAAGTAGAGACAATATTTCAGATGCATTTAGAAGAGGATTGGGTGATGAAGATGCTTGGTGTGAATGAGATTTTTGAGATTATTAATGCTGGCAAGCTGACTAAATTTTTCAAGATTAGAGCCTCTGCCTATAAGAGGCATGCTGCCAAGGGAAACGGGGTTGTTGAAGAGGAACCCCAACCCAATGATGATGATAATGATGATGATGATGATGATTATCCAGCACATGGTGGAGATGGAGCATCTGCTCATGAATCAACACATGAGTTCACAGCCCATGTACCAGAAACAACAAGAGCAGAAGAAAGAGAAGCAGAACAAAGAGAAGTAGAAGAATAACAAGAAGAAGCACATCCTAAGTAACTAGATAAGAATAATGTTGTGGATGCAAATGTTGATTTGGAAGAACCTGTTGAGAACAACCCTAAGGATGATACCCATGATGGGGTATCTAGGGGGTGAAGACCCTATTGAGGAGGACCCTAAGAATGATGAACATGACGGAGCATCTAAGGGGAAAATTTCAGAAGAAAAAGAAACTAATGATGTTGTTGAGTTTTCTGATGATGAAGAGATGGAAGAAGAGGATCCCCAGGATGATGTCTCCATAGGAGCATCTAGGGATAAAGCTGTGGATAAGGTTAATGTTGAGCCAAAGAGCAGTTTTGTTGAAAATGTGCTAATGGAAGTTATGGCTAGCATTGGAGTGAATGATACTCCCAAGGAAGGTCAACCATTGGAAATGGTGGTATACCAAGAACCTGAACCTGTTGCTACTGAAAGTTCCCAATTCACACCTCATATCCATGATCATTTTGAGCAAGCTGTGAGGAGTATATTAGATGGAATGGATCAGCAGAATGAAGGTATCAAAGAGTTGTTTGAGCTTCTAGACTCCAAGATCTTCACTGACAATCAAAAGGAGAAGCTGATTTGGGGAAAACTCAGTGAGATCAAGTCATATGTGGAGAGCATTGCTAAAGAACTCAAATAGACCACTTTCCAGCTTAAGAAAAATTTGTTTGATGTTGCTGACTTGATTAAGGGGAAGATCAAAGATTATTTCACTCTCATTGAGCTCAAGGTTGAAGAAAGTGAAAAAGACATGTAGTATCTTATGGAGCAGAAGTTTGCAGAGCATGAAACCAAATTAATAGGCATTGAAGCAGTTGTCAAAGAAGTCTCTAGCTCTCAATACCTTCTCACTGAAATCCTTCTGCAGTTTATTAAAGATGCCAAAAAGAGGGAAAGTTCTGGAGGTGCTATGAAAGAGCAAAAAGGAGGAGGTCATACAAGTAAATCTGCTGCGAGTGGGAGTGGAGGTTTCAAAGAAGAGTCCAAGATCAAGAACCCATCATCACACTCACTCACACCTATAGAATTAGCTGAATTCAGGAGGTTGTTTAACAAAGGGCATTATCAAAAGATGAACAGGTTGTTTGACAAAGGGCATTATTAGAAGATGAACAGAGCTGATACATTCTTCTATTTTTGCCAAGACAAGAAGAAGGGGGTAAAGGTGATGAATGCTGTGAAGAGAAAGAAGAATACAGGAAGAATTCTCACCATGACTGAAAGTATTGAAGAATTTGAGAAGCTGTGGAGGAATGGAGGTTTTGAAGGGATGTCATATGATAATGCATGAGAATGGTGGAAGCAGATCAACATTGACATATTCCCTGATGCAAGAAGAAGATGATGTAACTGTTTGTGGACTGTAATATATTTTCTAACTGTCTTTGATATTCAAACAGTTCTATCTTCATGAGTAAAGCTATTTTTATTCTCTTTGCTCATTCAATTATAATTTTTTTGGCATCATAAAAAAGAGGGGATTTGTTAGGATTTGATTGTATATGTTTTGATGATGCTATGAATTGCTAGATTAGATAATTGAATGATAGCTCGAATAAGTTGCATATAGCAACTTGTACAGGGTAGGCTTGATGTAGTTGAGGAGAAGCAGCCTAGGCAGAAGCAGTCGAGGTAGAAGCAGTCTACACCAAAGTAGTCGAGGTAGAAGCAGTCTACATCGAAGCAGTCGAGGTAGAAGCAATCTACACCAAAGCAGTCGAGGTAGAAGCAGTTTACACCGAAGCAGTCGTGGTAGAAGTAGTCTACATTGAAGCAATCGAGACTAGAACAACTGAGATAGAAGCAGTCAAGACTAGAACAGCTAAGATAGAAACAGTCGAGGCTGAACCAGTTGAGGTAGATGCAGCTTTGTCAGAAACAATCTAGTCAGAACCAGCTTAGTTAGAAGCAGCTTGGTAGAGACCAGTCGAGGTGGACCAGCTTGCACTGTAACAGTTGAGTTGAAATAGTCTACATTGAAGCAGTCGAGATAGACCAGATGACATTGTAGCAGTCAAGAATGATCAACCTAAACAAAATCAGTCGAGGATAAGCAGTTTAGTTAAGACCAATCGAGGTTAAGCAGCTGAGACAAACAAGTCAAGTGAATGCTGAGTCAGCATGTGTCAGATGTCAGAAAAAGCCATGCATTGAACGTAAATTTCTCGACATTAAATTTAAATGAATTGAATTTATTTCAAATCATCGGAAGACGTTAAAGACAATCAAAGAAGACAAAGATCATAAGATTCTGCAACATGTAAAAAGGCAAGTCAACTTTTTGAAAAAGGAATGTCAGAGAAAAGGAAAA
Organism: Dionaea muscipula; assembly: GCA_028571145.1. Taxonomy (NCBI): domain Eukaryota; kingdom Viridiplantae; phylum Streptophyta; class Magnoliopsida; order Caryophyllales; family Droseraceae; genus Dionaea; species Dionaea muscipula. The sequence continues at coordinate 9,307 of JAOWBR010171805.1, forward strand.
TGCTAGTTCAGTAATGAAGATTTTTGACAGCGTACACAAATAAGGAAAGAAGATAAACCCAGATCTACTTTCCACGGGATTCTCAGAGATTTCAAAAAGATGAAGAAGGTTAAGTTCAACAAATACTTCAACGGAAAGATTTTCCAATGAAGAAATAAATACTCAGTGATGAAGATGAAGACAACAATAATCACTAAACTTTGAGCATACATGAACTATCCAACAAGTCCAACACTGAGAAAATCCTAAGCAACCCTCGAGCTTATCACGAGGAACATCTAACAAGTCCAACACTGAGAAAATCTAGCAGCCCTCGAGCTTTTCTTGTTGATCGGTGAAGTGGGTGAAGCCACGAAGGACTGAGTTCAGAGAAGTAGTCCAAACTGTCAAGGATTGAAGAAATCAATGAAGCAACTAACTGTGAAGGAGCTGCAGAATTGGTGAAGCAACAAGAGTTGTGAAGGATCAAAGCAGTTGAAGCAATCAAGGGTGTGAAAGACTGAAGCAGCTGAAGAAACACAACGTTGTGAAGGAGCTGACAGTGTGATAACAGCTGAAGATTAAGTTCGAAGGAGCTATGTATGGTCATACAGTGAAGTAGTTAAGGCTACGAAGGACTGTACACTAGTGTATTGGTGTCAAAGCAATAGTGGATTCATCTTATATCATAAGGAGAAGAGAGGAGTAACGGATTACACCACTGTGAACCTCTATAAATTGCGTGTCAAGTTTGATTTAGCATTGCATACCACACACACACTTCATCAACGATTAAAACAACACAATAACTGATTTGAAAATCAACTTAGAAGGGGCTATACAAATACATTCCATTGTATACTCTTTAAAGTTTGAAAAAGTTTTCAAAAACTTGACAAGTTCATTCACCCCCCTCTGAACTTGTCAAAGCCACCTTTTTCGGGACCAAGACCGGTGATGACCAACCTCGTGACTAGCCAGACTGATCTTCCTAACTAGCCGGCCTGGCTCTTCATCCTCCTTCGCCGTGTTCTGTCCGACGGCTAGCCGGTGTGCTCTGCCCGGCTAGCCGGCCTGCTACTCTTCCCGTCGGTTGCTCGCCTAGCTCTGCCCGACGTTGGTTCCCATTGGCCTCCGTGCCCCGTACGCTCGTCCGTACTTCACACGCCTTCCATGGCTCTGCACAGCCACCGTGCTCTGTATGAAGGAAACCCGGATCGAACCGGGCCCCGCGGAAGCGTTCAAGATCGCGCTGGTACGTAGGATAGACGACAAAAAAATTTTCGCAATCATTCAATTACAATTCACATATATACATGAACAATCGAATGATAAACTCGTCGATACCTCACGGAAAAAATTCCGATGATCGACTCAGGCGGTTCGCGATATGCGACCGAAGTTGAAGCCATGCCGAAGCCTCACGCGCGTCTGCTGCTGCACGCACGTCTGCTGTGCACTGCCCCGGACTGTCGTTGCACTGCTGCGACGATGCGCTGCCGTTGCGAGACTAAGGTTGTCGTGCGCGCGCGCCGCTCCGCTGCTGCGCTGCCACTCGCGTGCTACTGCACGTCAACGGACAAAAGTCGTCGTTGCCCCGCTGCGTGACTGTCGCCGTTACGCTGATCACCACCGCGGGCTTCAACTCTTGCGCCCGCTGCTGTGCCTGTCGTGCGTTGTTGTTCCGCTGGAGAAGGAGGACAACAACGGCTGCAGCCGCAACTACTCCTTGCGTGGATAAGAGAAGGATGAGGTTGCCCGCTTCTCCTGGTGGTCGCCGGTGGCGGCAGATGAGAGAGGAGGAGATGATGGCAGCGGTAAGCTACAGGGAAAAAGGAGAGCCGACCTAGAAGTCTTCTCAGGTTTTCCCAGAGTCTGAGGCTTAGGAATACTCTGTAATCAAAAACCTAACCCATCGCAACCTTATAGGGGTAAAATAAAACCCTACAACCTTATGCGATACCGACTCCACGTGGGCAACCCGAGGGACCAATCAGGAATAAATAAAACGAGACAATCTCCGGCTAATCTATATTCCATATTAAATTAA
>JAOWBR010171827.1:0-11334 GCA_028571145.1 Dionaea muscipula
AAAGTCAACTCTACTATTCCAAAGAGGATGTCCGCATTAGAAAGAGAGTATATATATATATATATATATATATATTCACATATATATTCACATATATATTCACCTTTGCTTTCCTAAAGATCAGGAAGAACAAGATCACGACAAAGATCTGCAACCAGGAGAAGATCTCAGATAAGCTTGGATTCGAATTTGATTTTTTAACTGTAAACAATATTTGTAATTTTTTTTGTTACTGCTAATGTGACTCCCCACTAGATGACCTTTTCTCTATTTAATAGAAGGGAGAACAGGAAGGGGGACGATTGACTGACTCCATCAAGAAACCTTGTTTTGACAGCATGGCCCCCATATATCAGAATGCACCAACTCAAAAGGAGTAGAAACCTATTTATCACTCTGAGGCACATATGTAGCTCTATAATGTTTAGTAAACTGGCAAGACTCACAAAATAATTGGGATACTGACCGAGCCTCAGACTCTTGAGGCTAGTGAGAGACGGATCATCGAGACGATTATTAAGATCAATAATGATGGAGGAAACCCCTGAACAAACCAAACTGGAGGAATCAACGTCCAATACATAAAGTCCACCTGAGGTACGATGGCCTTGACCCAGAGATTTAGCTGTCGAAAGATCCTGAAACTTACAAGAGTCAGCAAGAAAGACAACCCGACAATGATGAGTCCGAGTCAATGCATTGACAGATAACATATTAAAGGATAAAGTAGGCAAGTAAAAAACAGAAGAAATGATGAAGGCGGGGGTAAGAGAGATGGTCCCCACTCCCCGAACCAGAACAAAAGAGCCATCAGCGACTCGGGCATCAGGACGAGAAGAGATAGAGTACTCCTGCAGCAGACCGAGAGTACCGGTCATATGAACGGGCGCCCCAGAGTCAATGATCCAATCTCTAGGAGAAGCAGACATATATGGGGCGGAATGAACTGATAGAGCTAATGGAAGTGACTGAACACACATGACTGATGAAGGAACCGACTGAATCGGGCCATGGCTACTAACAAAAGCAGTCATCTCTCCAATCTTTATCAAGGAATCACATCAATAATAGAAGTAAATGCAGACTAGTAATCGGATCCCGTGAGACAGGATGCACCGAAGCAGGAAATCATGAATTAGGCACTCAATGACTATCCAAATGGAGGAAGAACAACCACATGAGGCAATAAAGCAGGCACCCAAGCAAAGGACACCAAGGACACATAGGTAAAGGCTTCAAAACTCAAAAACATACGGAACAGGGTCAAATCAGAGAGTACCACAGAAGGAAAACATGATTAGAAGGAAGAGGAGAAGAAACTGCCAAGAGAAGAGGCGCGGCGACGCGTGACCGACGGCGCGTGGATCTCACGCGTGGCCATGGGCGGTGGTGCGTGGCACGTGACGCGTCGGACAGCGACGAGACGTGGCTGATCTAGAGTGACTCCCTCTCCTCCATCCATCCATGGTAGCATTGTGCATCCACTACCACCAAATCGGAATAGATCTGCAAACTTCTTTGGCAACCACCAAGGGGGCAAATTGGCATGTGGCAACGCGTGACTGAGCTACCGGAGAGGCGGCCAATGACCAAAGGAGCGCCGGCGAATGGGTGACATGTGGGTGGTGGTCCGAGGGCCGAGCCTCGCCGGACGGTGGCGGTGGAGGGTTTTAGGGTGGCGGCGGTGGTGGTTTTGTGGTGGTGGTTTTAAGTCTTTGGCTCTGATACCATGTAATTGAATGCAAGGAACAAAATGGGAAGTCTTACTTTCTTCATTGACGAGGGTTTATATACTACAAGTGTCAAATACCTAAACTACCCTTAATAAACCAAACACACAACTCAGAACAACTTCCATCAGCCTAATATTTGAATGTGAAAATCCATTTGCAGCCGACTGTTTTTTCCTTTTGGTAGTTCAGTAAGCTCCCACATGCCATTCTTTTCCAAGGCTCTGACTTCTTCCATAATAGCTGCCCTCCATTCAGGAACTTGAAGAGCCTCTTGAACATTGTTGGGAATCTGAACACTGTAGCATCTCCAGTTATGTGGTCTGAAGCTCCAGAGTCAACAATCCATTCATTTAATTTTTCCCTCCTAGCTTTTAAGGCAGTTATAAAATTACCTTTCTGTGCTAAGGATCCTGATCCAATTATGGAGTTGGAGGATGATGAACCTTGCGTTGGTTAGGTGATCATTTTCTATAGTTCAAGTTGCTCTTTACTAGAGGAGGATGATGAACCTTATATTGATGGATAAGACTAGAGAAGGCGTAGAGAATAAGCTGAGAAGGTGGACGACATCACTTGAGGCTAAGGGGTTACGGATTAGTAGAAGTAAGACGAAATATATGTAGTGTGCATTTAAGAGGGAGGAGGGGGTTGCTCCCTCGATTATGATGGATGGATGGAGTGTACATAGAACTAATCACTTTAAGTACTTAGGATCGATTATGCAAGACGATGGAGAGATAGACGAGAACGTAACACATAGGACAAACACATGTTGGTAGCGATGGAGAACTGCCTCAGGCGTCAGCGAGTTCCTTTGAAGCTGAAGGGTGAATTTTATCGAAGGGCGATTCGATCGGCTTTACTATATGGGACAGAATATTGGCCAATCAAGAAGGGTCATGTATAGAGGTGGCGGTGACAGAGATGCATATGTTATGATAGATGTGTGGAATTACCCGTAGAGAGAGAATGAGGAATGAGGAGATCCGTTGGCAAGTTGGGGTGTCATCAATGATTGATAAGATGAGGGAGGGACACCTTCGTTGGACAAGCCACATATGGAGAAGACCGGTTGATGCACCTATTAGGCGGGTGGAGTTCTTGGTGTTAGAAGGTACGCGAAACCGAGGGCGTCCAAAGATGACTTGGGGTAAAGTAATTCGTAAGGACCTAGCCATGTTGCAACTCATCATAGAGGATGCTATGCATCGGACAGGGTGGAGGAGACAGATTACTGCGATTGACCCCACGTAGTGGACAATAGGTGTGTTAGTGCTGTTTGTACGTTAGTGTGGTCGCTTTTTTGTTTGGATTTGACAGTGACTTGTGGTAGATTTAGTTTTATCGTTTTATATCACTCTTTCGCATAAGTTGCGTTTTTGTTTCTATGACTTTTGCTTTTATCCTATGTCCGTTGAGCTTTGTTTTTGTGAGAGTGCAAATACAGTGCATCTTTGTGATGTGTGCGCCAGTGCCTTGGGACTTGTACATTGACGCTATTGTTTACATTTTTTGTTCATGTGTTAACTATATTTATTATTATATATAAAGCTATTTTGCCCTACCCTAATCCTTCTGGTTAGTTTAGAGTAATGTGTGTTAGGTAGCCGACAGCCAACGCATTATATATGTCAGATCTTACGTGTACGTGTACTTTTTGGACATATGCGGCCAATCCCACCTAGTGGGAATAGGTCCTGATGATGATGATGATGATGATGAAGTTGCTCTTTACTAAATAAGATTGGTTCAAGATTAGATGATTTTTCTTCAACAGAAGCTTGGTGCACACAACTTTCTCTTGGCTTCCAATCCGCAGGCTTGGCATGGATCTTCCAACAAGTTTCCTTTGTATGACCTGAACATTTACAGTAATCAAACCAAGGTCTTCCTCTTCTCCTTTTGTTGTTGTTGAACGAAACAGATTTGAGCACGAGCAGCAAGTGCCGAACTATCATATTGTGGTTGGGTGTTTTTTGAACCCATCATGACCTTCTTTTGGCTTTCCTCTCGACGGACTTCAGAAGTAACCTCACAGACATTGGGAAGAGGTTTGGTTGCCAAGATTCTCTCACGAACTTCATCGAGATCTTTATTCAATCTCAGTAAAAACTTGTAGACGTCTCCTTTCCACAATCTCTTTGTATTTGGCACCATCTTCTTCACACTTCCAATCATGGTTCTCAAAGAAATCCAATCTCTACCAATACCTATTGAGAAGCATGAAGTATTAAGTTACAGAACAATCTCCTAGACGAAGATCATGAAGAATGCCTTCTATCTCAAATACCTCAGCAGTATCTTCTTTATCCGTGCACATCTCTTTGACTGACTCCCATATTTCTTGTGCTGTTTCATAAAGCATGAAATCCTCCCCAACATCATTGGTCATTGAATTGACCAACCAGGACATTACCATGTTATTTTCAGCTTTCCATCTTTTGAACTTTGGATCCTCCTTTCCTGGTTGAACAGCTGCGCCAGTGAGAAAATCATCCTTACCCCACACACTCACGAACATCATTACTGAATGTCACCATTGAATATAATTTTGCCCATTCAGTTTGTGTCCGGTAATAGGCTGAACAGAATTATCTGAAGCACCATGGTTGCTTGAAACTGAAATTCCATGGCTGCTGCCAGATATTTCGTAATCACCTGTGGTTTCAGATGTATCAGGAATTTCCTTGTTTGTGGCCATCCCGTACTTTGTCATGGCCGGAGTACAAGTTTCTTAGTTTCAGACTACTGGCTCTGATACCATGAAGAATTGCAGAGAGAATAGTAGCAAGGAAAAAGAGTTTTTCCTTTATTTCAACATAATCTTACAGCAAGAAAACAGATAAAATATATAGAATGGTAAAGAAAAGTAGAAGAGGAAATCCCTAGGAAATAGGACAAAAAATAATACATTAATATAACAAAGCATGACGATTTTGAATTATATATAAAAATCTTCTCTAACATATTTTTGGCTCCATTGAGAGGTTGACACCTCACATCTAATAAAGTGAGTACAAATATTTTAATAAACGTCAATAAATCTATCAAATTATTAAAAAAATATTATTGTCATACAATTTTATTTTAATTATTATTATTACTTTATGAATATAAGTTTTGATTTATTTTTTTAATTTTTTACTATATAATTTATCACTCATCGTGCCAAAGGCACGGGCAACCGCTAGTCTAATACAAAGTACTACCAATCTAAAATGCTAGGATGAACTACAGAGTACTATCAATCTCATCCCGGATTCAATAGTTAAGTGTTGAACCAAATAACAAAGGAGAATTATTCAGGGGACTACAACTTTGCAGACGAAAGATAGAAATATAGCTACACATGGGTAGAAAATTGTTGAGAGAATATTTGGAAGCACAAATCTAAAACAAAAGCTTTATGTTATCAAGGTGACATTATACAAGTAGATTTGAGGATTCCTTACCGACAAATCACATCTGATGGCAGGAATATTTTCACCCTGAGGCTTGGGAATGTTTTCCAGATGCTGGACAATCTTCTGAAGAAGTCCTTTTAGGCTTACATCTAAGTCCAGTGCCACCATGCCTGGGGTACCAAGCAAAAAGCGAATTCTACCAGCACAAGATGAGAGATAGGACAGTGCATAGCCTCTAATTGCTGCATGTGGTCACAATAATCAGGATTGCCAGTGTACGCAAGTAGCTAGAAACCAAAACAAGACTAAACACATAAACACAAAAAGAAAACAAATAGACAAAAATCAGATGGTTTCACAAAAACAGACAGAAAACCATGGCAGTATTTTGCATTAATAGTAATCGACTTTTCCATGTAAACACCATCCTTCACAGGTGAGGGGCATGAAGCAAAATATTACTCAAATCCAATTCCTCCCTTTACTAGAGACAAGATATGCAATAGCTTTTGACATTAAATTGGCAGATTCTCAATTGATATGCACCTGGAAATTATCAGCAGTAAGATGTTTTCATTACTATCGCACCTCATGGGAAAAAGCAAGGGATAAGCAGATTTGGAGCTAAACAATGGCATTTCAGAGGTCTACCGGAGCAATTTCCTATTTAACCCAGCTACATTATCCTTGCATATTGGCATTTCATCGCTTTATATTGTAACTCAAAACTAATAATAAAGATGTCCGCACAAAAAACCTCCTTTTAGTGACGATGTTTTTTTATAAGTAAGCTCCATTCAAGTGAATATTCTAAATGTTGGAATTGGGATTTGCCAAAAAAAAAAAAGTCACTAAATCATTTAGGAAGATATGCAGGGACTTCTTTATTTTTACAGTTCATATTTTCTCGTGCATAATTGTAACTACCCTAATTGTGACTGAAATTTCGTATTGTTTATTCTGATAAACGATACATTAGCCAAGTTTTGTAGGAGATTGTGAACTATGAAGTTTATGAAAATGTGAAGCATTTTGCACAAAATTTAATTGTGTGAAGGAATATGTGGTACGTAGTGAGTTTCCAAACTTTACATTTAAGTAGAGATGCAATCAATGTCACTCTAATTACTACAAGATATGGTTGAACAGAATTTGGTACATTGACAATTGTGAAAAATGTATATGATATTTTGGTGCAAATTTCCCTCGTTTTGTCCATGAGTTTTGAAACTTTTGTGTGTTTTGATATGATTCAACTTCTTGGTATAGTTGACTCACTGCTCTCCAGGCAGGTAAGTGGTTTTTAGCTTTGGAGCAAGTGTTTTTGGAGGAATTATGAAGATGGCAAAGTGGAAGAAGTTTTGGAGACCAAATTGGAGCTCAAAAGGTCAAGGGACAGTCGCTCCAGAAGCTGATATGGGCTGGAGCCATGGCCATGTCTAAACCGAGAAGGAACGGAGTTTGGGGTCCACGGGCAGCAACCGCTACCGATGACTCATAACGGGCGCCACGGCCATGTTGAAGCACAACGTGAAGAAGAAGAATAACAGCAGCCACTACGAGTGACCCATAGCGGTTGCCACAGTCGTAGCGGTGGCTGTGCTTCAGTGCATCCTCGTGCTGAACTGACCAAATTTCAGCTTATTTCGACCCGAGGCCCTTGTACACTATTTAAGGATCATCCTAGCTTATTTTAGGGGGGGTTGCTCTCGTTCTCGCTCCCTCTTGGAAGCGTAGACGCTTGGGTTTAGGTTTAATTCTTTTGATTCTCGGATTCAAGTTTAGGGATTGAAAACTTCCCACGAGGATTATTCGTCATTCGATTAGTCCTAACTTCGTCCATTGGGGACTCGTTTGAGTTTGGAAAATTTTTCCCTCTATCTTTCATTTCTTTAATTGCAATTGCATGTTAATGATTTGCATCAAATCCATGGATTGTCTGATCAACATGAGTGAGTAGTTCTTTGAGTTCTAGGGTCAGGGTGAACCCTTCGATTGTTTGATGATGAATGATGATTCTTCCTGTCTTGAATGAATGTTTACCTCTTTGATTCAATTCCTAGTAGGCTTAATGCTTAGGATTGCATGTGGAATCCTAAACTTGCATGAACCCAGACGGACTGAAAAACGAAGGAAAGTGTCGGACTGCTAGGAATATTAGACCGAGGGACCGAGAGGTGAAGGCTAGTAGTGACCATAGGGCGCTTTAGGCTTCCAGGATTAAGTTGATCCCATTTTCCTACGTACATAGGTGGTATACCGAAGGACTGAGAGGCGAAGGCTAATAGTTGAACCCTAGGATTGGACCCAGAACCTAGATCATGAAAGTAGGTCTAACCTTCTGAGGACCCAATGAGTGTCACGAAGCTTAGAGAGTCTAGGCTAGGGCACTTGTCACGAAAGTAGTTACCGCAAAACATTTGGCCTTAAACAGTGGATAGCCACTAGAGGCGGAGATTGAGTTCGTTTTTAGTAGTCGATGCGGGAATCCTCGTTCATGGAATGTTCCCTATCTCGAATCCAGTTAGAATAGTTTGTTTGTTTGTTTTCTTTAAATCCTATTTATTGGTCAGTTTGACTAATCTAAATTGCTAGTAGAATCAATACTCGACCTCGATCTCTGTGGGACGATAATCTTTTATTACTATAGTCGTAGACAGTGTACTTACGGTAAATCACTATCATTCATACTTAAAACATCCCTTGTGGAACCTCTCTATATTTCAAGGCACATGACCAAAGACTTATGGAACAACAAAAGGACTTGTCTACTATGTTCAAAAAATCAAGGAAGGCTTAGGATTGAGTTACAATTTAGAAACAAATGCAAAGGAAAATTTGAACAAAGGAGTCCCAATCTTGCATTTGCACACCAAGGACCGCCCTTATCTTAACATGTCCCTCATGCGAATACCTTTTAGCTTTGAAGTGTGGATTGTAGATTGACCCTTCTCTTAGGAAGTGTTAAATAATTGGGGGTATCAGTGTTCAAATTCGTGGCCTCTAGTCCTACTCTAATACAATGTCAATAAAACGAGATTTGCTAAATACACCACCATTTTAACTCACGTCGCCATTGTTTGGTAGGTTCGTTGACCGAACGGTTAGGCCAAGTCCGCCGAACATTCGATAGTCTTGATCGATCTGTTCGATCAACTTGGCCGAACGGTTCGATCAACTTGGCCGAACGGTTCGATCAACTTGGCCGAACAGTTCGATCAACTTGGTCGAACGGTTCGATCAACTTGGCCGAACCGTTCACTCAAGACTACCGAACAAAAATGGTGGTGGCGTGAGTCGCGGTCGTGGTGTATACAGAAAATCTCCAACGAAACCACTCTACCACTAAAAGCTGAAGCTTCTATAGACGACCCAAGAACATAAATTTATCTCAACAGTATGTAATAAAGTTACGGGCATATATGACTATTACACTATCAGTATCGTATCAATTATCGGCTAATTCCCATGAGTGATTCTTATCGATCTTCTTCAAATGAAAAGATGTCAGGACCTTCAAATTTTAAGTGCATAACTCATGACTGTCAAGAACGGAGAGCACAGACTACTTTTCAGTGAATAAAATCAGTCAACCAACCTGCAATATACTTGCGCACCAGGTAGCAAAGGTGGTCTATTCCATCCAATAGGAATCCAATGGTTGGATCACTTGGATCCTGTTAGAGAAAATCAACACCTATCATACATGATAAGGGAAGGAGTAGAAGAAACTTTAGCCAAGAATAACATAGCATAAAGTAACACATTTAAGAAGGTCAAGAATCACACATATCTTACTGCTAACATATTCAAACCGAGAAAAGCAAGAGGGATGGGGGTGCTTACTATCTCCACTGGTACAGTACTTGCAGCCTTGGACTTTGATGAAGCTATTCCAACATGTTGAAAGTACCATATTACCTCATATTGGGCTAAATCCAAGGCAGAAAACACCATCTGAGGAAATCATTATAAACACACATGTTAGACAAGCAATCAATGTCATGAAAAAATACACAATTTGTCATCTATGGTGGATGATGGGCATTTGTAATGATATATAATTAATAGTGATGGGATATATCACGGTACTGATGGAGAACAAAGGAGAGTGACTGAAGTAGAAGAAATGCTAATGACTTATGAATCATGGCCATTGGTTCGATTTTGTTGTTTTTGTATTTCCACTTAGTCAAAAATTCCACATTTACACAAAAGAGGTCCTAAGTACATACAATTAGTCTAATGGACCACTCACAATGGGCCACAACCAAAACATATATCAAAAGCTCAAAACCTCACAACACTCCCCCTCCAGTCGGAATAGAGATGTTAATCATGTTCAGTTTGTTACAAATAAACTCAACCTAATTTTCCACTAAGGGTTTGGTAAGAATGTCACAATGTTGGTCTCCAATCTTCACATGATTCAATACAATATCCCTGTCTTGTAACTTCTCTCTCACAAAGTGACAATCCACTTCGATATGTTTGGTGTGTTCATAAAACACTTGATTGGATGCAATGTGTATGGCAAACTGATTGTCACACCAAAGTTGAGTGGATCGTGGAGCTGGATACCTCAATTCATCAAGTAATATACGGAGGTAGGTAACATTACCAATAACATGGGCAAGGGCCCTATACTCAAACTAACACTCGATCTAACAATAACAGGTTGCTTCTTACTCTTCTAGGAAATCAAATTTCCACCAACAAAGACATAATAGTCAGTAGTGGATTTTCGATCCGATGGTAAGCCTACCCAATCTACATCGGGGAATCCTTCTCTGTGTCGATGTCCATAGTTACTATAGAGTAAGCCTCTACTCGAATGCCCTTTAATATACCGAAGGATATAGACTGCGGCCTCCTAATGAGAAATCTAAGATCCGACATAAATTGACTCACAACACTGACTGGGAAAACAATATTTGTTGAGTGATTGAAAGATAATTTAGCTTGCCCACCAATCTCCTATACTAGTTAGGATCCTTATACGTGTCACCTTCTCTAGGAACGAGTTTTACTCCAGGAAACATAGGAGTATCACTCGGCTTGGCACTCATCATACCCATGTCCTACAAAAGGTCAAGAGCATATCTACACTGAGATAGAAAGATGATGTGCTTGCACCGAGCAACCTCGATGCCTAAGAAACACTTCAACTGTTCAGCATCTTTAGTCTAAAATTGCCTCAGCAAAAAAGACTTGAGTGAAGTAATCCATGTACTCTCACTCCCGATAATAACAATATCATCCATATAGATGACCAAAAAAATGCATCCAGTACTAAAGTGTCTATAGAAAACTGAGTGATCCTTTCAGGACCTTTGCATGCCAAACCCCACCACCACATAACTAAACCTTCTGAACCATACTCGAGAATGTTGTTTTAAACCATACAAGAACTTTCTCAATCGGCACACATGACCAGACTCTCCTAAGGAACAAAGCCTGGAGATTGCTCCACATAAACCTTCTCAAAGAAATCCCCATGAAGTAAAGCATTCGTCACATCAAGCTGATGCAAAGACCACCCCGAGGAGACGGACAGAGGTCATATTAGCAACTAGAGAAAAGGTGTTCATGTAGTTAACCCTATATAACTCTAGGCATACCCTTTGGCCACTGAGCCTTAAGCTGAGCAACAGAGCCATCAGGGTTCATCTTCACAACATAGAGCCAACAGCCTTCTTCCCTACAGGGTGATCCACTCTCGCTATACATCTTCATTTTATGTATGGAATTCTTAGGTCTATCAATTTCTGACCATTACCGGAACAATTCTTGGAACCCTCTTAAATCTTCTTACAGTGGACACACTAAGTAAAGGCACAAGATCCCACGTATGGTTAGCCTCCAAAGCCTGGAGCTCCTCAAGCATGCCCCATCGCCACCTAGGAGAATAGAGGGCGACAGGCAAGGACCGATGAATAGAGAGAAAGAGAGAGTCCAAACGAGAGATAAAAACCCGCAAGAAAGAAGAGACGCTAGCATAAGATATATGTGTAGACAAAGGATAAGTAGCACAACTGTACTGACCTTTTCGTAGTGCAATGGGGGCATCCAAATCAAAAGAGGCAGAGATTGAGGGATCCCGTGACGAGGGATCAGGACAAGGGCAACCGGTAGGGGCCAGCTTAGGAGCAACTACAGGAGGAGAATCACCCACGACGGGGGGGGGGGGGGGGGGA
>JAOWBR010171838.1:0-16323 GCA_028571145.1 Dionaea muscipula
AGTACATTCAATCACCACTCATCGCTTTCATCGAAACCCTAATCACTTCAGCTCCTAGGGTTTTCTCCTCCTTTTGATTTCTCTTCTTCTAAATCTTCTACAAAAGCTGCTGGTTCTACTTCTCTACTGTTTTTTTTTTCTTTCAGTTTTGCTTGGGGGAATCGGCAGAGGTTTAAATTCGCCTGGTTATTGCAGTGACTATGCTGGTTAATCTGTTGGTTTAGCTTGATTTGTTGAATTTAGTTGAGGCGAATTTTATCTCAGTTATGGATGGATTTGAAGAAGGGAGTAGTATTCGTGACGCTATAGCCTATAGGACTTCAAGGGTCGGTCCAGTTTGGTCATGAATCCTCAGGTCAGGTCGTTTCTGGATTCGTAGCTTTGGTATCTGAGTTCAGCTGGATTTTGTTTTTTTGGCTGAACTTCATGCTTATCTGTGTGTGTGGTTTGATCATGAAGACGATTGACGAATTGGTCGGATTTTGAGGTTGTTGAATGGAGTTATATTAATGTTCATTTAAGCAGAAGATGCTTGTTTGATTGCACAAGGGTTTCTAATTGAAATTGCAGTATAGTGGCTTGACTTTGGCTTAGCAGGCTTCTTGCCAATAATATAGTAGAAGAAGATTAAGAAACTAATTAACGAGTTTCTTAGCTCATCAAGTGCTGGTTGATTGAAAGATTGCCAACTAAAGATCAGCTTTTGCTCACTTTTCTTTGTTTTACAATTTTGAACTTGAATGCTAGTATCACGTTAATTGTACTGTGCTCCTCAATGGCAGATAAGGTTTCTTATTTCAGCACATTTATGGTTTTTGCATTGGAGTCGTAAACTATGCATGTAAGACAATGTCTCCATATCTGTCGTGGATAGTTGAAAGTGGATTTATGGTTAATCAATTTTAGTTATAATCAGAATAAATTCTCTAAAGTTAATATATATATATATATATATGTACATATGATACATAACTATGAAAGTATTAAATAGAGGACTAAATGAATGATAATAATAATAATAATAGTGATAATAATAAAGGGAGATATATTGTTAAGTTGTAGGATGATTAATGTGACATTATATATATATATATATACCCCATGTGTAGGTGAGAAGCACGTGAGTACACGGAGGCTTTGACTTGAGATATCGATTTGATAGCTTGAATTGGGTAATTGAGCTACAGAGAAAGGTAAGTATACAGATAATTTTCCTTCTTCCTTTCTTGATGAGTTCCCCTCAATATTCTTGATACTTTTTGGCCCTCGTGTATTATTGTTATCTCTGGAGCATGCTATGTCTTGGGTATGTCTGATTAATTGTAGAGGGTTACATACCTCATGAGTATTTTGTTGTTGTTATTACCACCTGTTGGAATAATATGCATGTTGCAGTCTCATTTCTCTGGCCTACACTGATTGCCCCCCATGGATGGTGTACCTTGTTAATGAGCATGAGACATCTCTGGGCCGATGTGGGGGATATTTGATCCATTGCAGTAGGGCGCTCCAGGATGGCTACCTATGAGGGCACGACACTTGTTTCTTGAAGATGTTCATGTCGGCCTGTGTGGTCATTGTGATTGTTTGTGATTCCTCTGTGGCTAGTTGTGATGCTTACGTGGCCAGTTGTGTTTCATGTGTGGCCAGTTCCTTGTGTGGCTAGTCATGTTTCTTTCTGTGGCCGGTGTGTGTGCTTGTATGGCGAGCTGTATGCTTGTGTAGCCTATTTAGATGCGTGTATGGCCTGTTCTAGTGTTGCCTGTGTGGCTTGAGGTGTTGTGGCCAGTTATGACATGTGTCAGGCATGTGATTGTTGTGATTCCTGCAAATCCCTGTGAGGACTGCATCTGTCATTCAGCTATTGTTGTGATGTCTTGCTATGTTTGTTTGTTGAGTCCTTGCCTCCATTGTTGTCGTTGCTGCCTTCATATTATCTCTCTTGCCTCTAGCATTATATTATTGGGCCGATGGCTAGGTCAGCTTTGGCACTCATGAGCTTTCCGTATGCAAGTAAGCCTTAGGCTTACATCTTCGCCTGGATGCGTTTCTTATCCCATCCAGGTTAGCAGCAGGTGCCTACACCACTTTTGTAGACAGGAAAGGATTGTGAGCACAACCTTACATTATTATGGTTTGAGGATTGTCTTTGTATATATGTATTGTATTATGTTAGCCCCTTGTGCCACAACATGCATGCCTTGGAGATTGTGTGAAAGTGTGTAACCAGGGTTGACTGTATCCGATGAGGTCGGAGTGGTGGTGTATCATGTGATGATATGTGTACTGTTAAATCAACTTCCACAGGTGTTTTAAGGGGCATTGACGTCATCGGCACGGTCTAAGTTAATCCGGAGTTGGGTCGTGACAAAAAAAAAAAAAAAAGAAAAGAAAAAGAAAAATGAATACTCCAAACTTCGAGCAAGAAGATGAAGAACATGGAGGAGAAGAGGAAGTCTTCCTCGATGAATCCGATATCATCGAGGAGATTCCAATTGATGAAGAAGGTATTTCTTCCCCTCTCTCTCTTCGTGCCATTCGAGTTCTCGGATTCTGAATTTTTCGATCGTCCTCTCTTCTCTTCATCTTCAATCAGAGCTCCCCGACGTCGATGGTGATCGATTTTCTGATGCCGGCGATGATGGTAAGATACTCTGGATTTGGATTCTTGTACCCCTTTTTGGTGTCTTGTTTGGAGTTTTAAGCTATGGAAGCTTGATTTGGTGAAGAGTGTATCTTGATTTGATTTGTGTCTTCTTTGCTGCAGCTATGGAGCCTGATGATTCCATGCACATATTCACCGGCCATTCTGGTAAAAACTAATTTCTATCTAACAAATTCATGCAATGTTTTTTTTTTTTTTTTTTTGTAATATGTTAACTTGAAATGTTCTGCTAAAACTCACGAAGTGACAGCAGTGATGGGCATATTATCACAACTTCTCAGTTGTAGAATTAGTGAGATGATGTTCATGTAGGGGAATTTGGTGATTCTGAGTGCATATAAATAGGCCTTGTTTAGGTGTATTAGAGTGCATTAAAGTAGCTGGAAAATTGATGAGCAGTAAAGAAGAGGTCGTGCAGTCTGAATCACCAGTACGAGCTTTGATGCATGTGAGAGAAGACAATTACATTGTTGACGAGTTATCACAAGTTTGGAAAGTAATGCTCCAATGTATAGCATCATCTGGAGTTGTTCCAGTCAGTGTTTTAAAAGGCACGCCTCAGGCGCGCTTCGGGCGCAAGGCGCACCCCCCGTGCATTGGCACCCTTGAGGCGAGGCGCCTTCAGTGAGACGCGCTCCTTGTGCGCCTTTTGTGCGCCTTTGGTGCGCCTTTTGTGCGCCTTTGGTGCGCCTTTTGTGCGCCTTGATATTTCTAACTTTGAAATCAATTCATGAGCGAAAGAATAGTTTAAGAAAAAATGTTTATTTCTGATGAATGGAGGACGAGTAAGTAGGCAACTCTTCAAGTTGGAAAGAAAGTTGTGTCTACTATTACTATGCCTAACTTTTGGAATAACATTATTTATGCCTTCAAATCGACCGTACCATTGGTTAAGGTGCTTAGATTGGTTGATATTGGTGTTGATGTGGATGAAGATTTGAATGAAGAAAATTTGTTTACACTTCCTGATGAGTGATTGGTATTATTATCTTTTTTACTTGGTGTTATTGATTGTGAATTTATGTTGTTTTAAGTTGTTAATTTCATATATTATATTGTTAACTTTTTATAAGTGATTGTGTTGTTGATGACTTTTTTGCTTAGAAACTTCATGACGAGTGATTGTGTCAGTAATTTGTTGGACTTCTTATATTATGTCATTTGTGATGTTAATTATCTTATTAATGATTCATGCTTAATTTTTTTATGTCCCTCGCATATTGTATATTTTTTTTTTTTGCGCCTCGCTTCGATCAGGCGCGCGCCTTCGTCTCGAAGTCCCTTGCGCCTCGGTGCGCCTTGCGCCTTTTAGAACACTGGTTCCAGTACATGATGTGGGAAAGAGGCATTTGATTCTTTTCCGAACACTAGTTCTTTGGAGGATCTTGGACCAACAGGAGACCTATTACTTATATTCAAGTTGTAGTTGTATGGGAGGATTGCAGCATAAAGCTTGGCTTGAAACAAAGGCTCTGCTCTAACCTTGAATTCATTGCCTTGTTTACTGCTGAATTCACCTGGCACAATTAGGATGAAGTGTCGATTTGCATGTTATTTGTGGATGACATTGCTCTTCTTCTGATGATGATGCGACAAAGGTCTTAATGTTATGTTGAGGTTTGGAAATGAAGGCCTTTAGACTTAGCCGAGCAATAACTAAGTATATTATTAAGAAGAGTGACTCGGAATTGTGAAGATAACAGGTAACTTTAAATACTTCGGATTAATGGGCACAAATGATGGTACGGAATAATGAGGATATTGATTGGATGTTACTCTTAGGACCTAAATAGGTTGGTTGAATAGGAATTCTATTATGTGCCTGTTGTGATCCTAAACTTCCGAATAAGCTTAAAGGGAAACATTTTCAGATTGCTGTTGGAGCTATAATGTCTTATAGAGTGGAGTGTTGGGTGGATATGTTTGGCATGTTTGAAAAATGTAGATCTAAACAAGTTGAGGGGAATGTGTGGACATAGATTCATGAATAGCCGAGGAAGAAGTTGCAGTGATACCTGCATGAACTGCACAGAAGGAATGAGGGGAGCCAGATTTGACTTATCACTCTATGATTTGATAGGGGATTGGATCTCAAACAGGAAAAAAATGTCGAGGAATTGTGGCCAATCCCACTCAATTTGAAAAGGCTTACCGTGTTCTAGTTTAACTTCTGGTAGGATTATCTTCCCATGATCATTTCCAATATCAAGGAACCCAGCTACTTTAATAGGATTAGTTTAAGACTCAAATAGCCCGTAATGGGGAAATAAGGTGGGAAAGGAACTACCCAGTCATTGTTCACTCAGATTTTGGGTGAGGGGAGCTGTCTTTGATGTCATGTAGTACCTATATATAATTTGTCTAAACATTTTTGGAGTTCATTCCTCCAACTGTATAAGTAGGTCTCTTATTGACTACTTTTCTTAAAGTCCTTATGTTATAAGCAGTTTTATTTGACTGGAGTAGAATGACAATTGTATAGATGTTCAACTCTCTCAATGTTTTGTTGAACTCTGTTGTTGATGCTTAAGATGGTTGTGTTATGAAGTGGGATTTATATAGTGATCACTTGTTTCTTATTAGGATATTGTTTTTTTTTTTAAGTGGGAAATCAATGGCGATTTACAAATTACCAATGAAGTGACTACAGTTCACCTGTGTTGCCGCTCTCTCCCATATATGCATTGGATGATCTCCTTGTTTGTAATTGTGTATCCCGTCCTTTGTTTTAGGTGAACTCTACACTGTTGCATGCAGTCCAGTAGATGCAACATTGGTGGCAACTGGGGGAAGTGATGATAGAGGATTTATGTGGAAGATCGGGGAAGGTGATTGGGCATGTGAGCTCTCAGGTATGAGACAAGTACCTTTGGTTAATGTGTATCTTTACTTGCGTCACATTTTATTGAAGGTGCAATCTTTAGTTCACCAATGTCACTTCACTTGCTTTCTCACTTCACTTATCCATCTTTTGTTGTTCAAAATCTGTTGTTTGGACCTATAATTTTATGCACACTCGGGCTTCTGTAATCTTCCTTCTTTGGCAACAGGTCATGAGGACTCTGTGTCTAGTTTAGTTTTTAGTGGCGATGGGCAGTTGCTTGCATCTGGAAGCTTTGATGGACTGGTCAAAGTCTGGGATGTATCTTCAGGCAACCTCAAGTCCACTCTAGATGGACCTGGACAAGGCATTGAGGTAAGTCTCTTAATGACTTCAGCATAGGCTATACTCCAGACTCCCTCTTCTAGGGATTGACAATGTTTTATTCGATTATGAAGTGGGTCAAGTGGCATCCAAGAGGACATCTGGTCTTGGCAGGGTCGGAGGATTGCACTGTTTGGATGTGGAATGCTGACAAAGGTTTCCTTCTTAATATCTTTAAAGGGCATGGCGGTAGTGTGACCTGTGGCGATTTTACTCCAGATGGTAATTCTTTTTTAATAGATATGGATTTTCTGTTTGTTTGCTCATCTTTTCTTTTCTGCTACAAAGGTTCAATCGAAATGAAAATGTAAAACGACATAAAAATTCTGATTAATTTGTTACACATTATTCTTGTGAGAATTTACTATTTTGAAACCCACATTATCATTTCCTAGCTACATGATTGCAAAAACTTTACACAACTGATATCTCACTCTAGAAACAAAAGCTTTTCATACATATTCCAATACTCCTTTTATGCTGTTCCCCATTTATCACTCCTCTGAAGCTTCCTCTTGTTTTTTCCTGCCATGAATTTGTCATTGAGTTTTATCTTATTAGGCTGATGTAGTTGTGTTGTCTCTCCATTTTGCATATATTCCTTGACATTTATCAATGTTTGCGCTTTTGTTCCTATCATCAAGGGAAATTAATCTGCACTGGCTCTGATGATGCAACTCTAAGGATCTGGGACCCGAAAAGTGGTGGAAACATTCATGCGGTAAGAGGTATGCTCCTAAGTGATCGTGTTTTTAGTTAGACTGATAAGAGATTTGATATTATGTTCTGCATGCAAAGTCAAATCGCAGTAAAAATATTATTGCATGTATTTCATATGCCTGTGAAGTGTAAAATCATTTTCTTGCAAGATATGATTCTTAACAATAACATCTATTGGTTTGACCTGAGGAATGCTATACAATGACATGGCTAAATTCTGCAAAGCATACATGCTATACCAAAGTGGGAAATCATCCGCAAATTCTTCTCAACTATATAATCTCTTGACTTTAGTCCAAGGTTCTAAAAAACGCTAGGTGCTAGTCGGGCAGTCCAGGATGACCTAGCGTCTAGAGGGATTAATTCGGGCCTAGAGATTAGACAGTTTTTTTTTTTTTTTTAAAATAATATTTCTCTACTGTCCTTTTAAACTTGACTAAGTAGAACAAAAAATATAACAAATATAAGCCAAAAGGCTCAAATGTCCAATAATAATAAGAAATAGTAAAAATAACGAAGGTAAAAATATTAAAATATAACATTAATTATATATATACTAGGGTTATCTGTGCCTTCGGCGCGGACACAATAAACACTTGATTCCCTTGAATCGATTAAAAATATATATTATCAACCATATGAAAAAAAATCAATGGAAAAATTAAAAAAATTTTAAACCCTTATTCTGATGTGACATGTATATCCATATATTTTCAAACACTCCTTATTTATAATATAGATTTTATTTTAAATATAGCATTAATTATATATATTTTATTTTAAAAATATATATATACTAGGGGTTACCCGTGCCTTCGGCACGCTGAGGACTCCCTTAAATCAGTTAAAAATATACATTATCAATGAAAAATTTAAAAAATTATAAAATAATAAAAAATTTAAAATTATATCAATTTTAAAAAATTTTAAAAAATTGACCATAACGCTATATAATTTTTATTTAATATTATAAAAAAATTTATTAAAAAATTTTATATAAAAAAAAATAATAATGAGTGGATGTATGATCAAATGGTCAGGGTCTTTGTTGCTGTTAGTCCTATTTTAATGTGTGTGGGCCTTTGTGTGGTCTTTTTTTTCTGTCATTTTGTGAAAAATGGCTATAATCAACGGCTGTAGATTGCCAAATCCAATGGTAATAAATGTCTTGACATATTTTTTCAAATCCAATGGTGGACTAAATGATTTAATGGCTGAGAGGTGTTCAAAATTCAAACACCTATCTTAATTATAATATAGATAATATTTTTATATCTCGCATAGGGGGTCTAGCGCCTAGGCGCTAGTCGGGCGGTCGAGGGGGGCCTAGCGCCTAGACAGCCCTGCTTTAGTCTGCTTGATCCATCTTGTGAACTGGGAGGATGTTTGATTCAGTTAACACTAATGGAGCAGAAGCATTGGATATAAGTGACCATAGTTAAGCACAAGTGCATTGCCATCATATCTTTTTAAAGAAGTGATAGGTTGCTTGTGATGAGGAATACCTTAGCTAGAAGAAGGCAGCTTTTGAAGCCACCAGTGGTTTTTGAATTTCTAAGCTTGTTCAACATTCAGTTTCAGTGATGCGTATTATCTGGACTGAGGAGCGCGCTGATGATGCTAAATAGGTGATAGTCGCTTGTAAGACATTTTCTTTCAGTGCTGTAAGTTTTAGCGAACGCCGTGATTTCCCTCTTACAGTTTCAGAGTCAAACGTTTTTAGGACTTGACTTATTGATGATTTAGTATTCTCAGTGCCTCAAAATTTTCACATTTAGGTTGCGTTTGCTTTGGCTTGTTTTCTATTTTCTGTTTTACAGAAAACAGAAAACGCTTTTGGTTTGAATTTTCTGTTTTTAATTTTCTGAAAACAGAAAACAGTTTTTAGTTCAAAATCTTTAAAATGCAGAAAACGATAAAAAATTGTTTTCTGTGTTTTCGGCAGAAATTCTCAAAACACCTAAAACATGGAAAAAACTCAAGGCCCGACAAATTATAAATTATAAATTACAAATTATAAATCATAAATCAAACTCGTTTTCTATTTTTACTGAAAACTGAAAACTGAAAATTGAAAACTGAAAACAAAAAATAAAAAATAGACAAACCAAACGGCCCCTTGTTCTTATGGTTCTTAAAAATTTCCAGACTTGTTATATCAAATGAACTATTTTAGAGTTCAGTCCTTTTTAAGTATGGGGTAAGGGGAAAATTGGTTCTTGGTGGGCGGTATGGTTAGTTTAGCTTGCAAGTTCATGTTAAATGCTAGTGAAATGCTTCTTGACTTGATTGGCTTTTAAGGGACTGCTGTTTTCCTTGTTTGTCCTTTGGCCAACACTGTAAAACAGATCATAAGTACAAAATTCACATTCGATAAAAATTCCATTTTACCAAGCTCATAGGGTATGGAAAGCTTGTCAGGTTGCTAGCCCATATGTGATGTAGAGCAAGGGAAAGGGAAAAGATGGAAAATTAAAGAAAGACCAGCAAGAAACCAGTTAGAGAGGAAAAGAGAAGAAACACAGGGTTAGACAGAAAAGGAGCCCTCTAATAGCCTAGCCATAAGTTGATTTGTTACAATTACAAGGTTCTTGAATAGGCAGTACATTGTAATATGGAGAGATTTCTTGTTACACATTCTGCTGAAACTTTTGGTTGCTGTCTGATGTTCAGTCATGTTAATAGTCGAGGCACTATGGATGTGAGATCTGGATCCTATGTAACACATTGTTCTGTTGCAAAGACTGTCTTTCCATAGCAATCCCAAATGTCAAAATGATTTCCAATTGTTAAATTTGAGTCAATGCCATAAGCTTATCATCATCATCATCATCTTCATCATCATGACCTTTTTCTACTAGGTGGGATCGCCCGCACGTGTCCAAAAATACACGTGCACGTGAGCTCCGACAAATATAATGTGCTGACTATTGGCTACCTAGTACGCACTGCTCTAAACTAACCAGAAAGAATATGATAGAATAAAAATAACTTTATATATATAATAATGAATATAGTAACATATGAACAGAAAATGTAAACAATGGCGGTAATGTATGGGCCCTAATGCAGTGGCGCACACATCATTAAGGCTCACTGTATTTGCGCTCACACATACAAAACTCAAAGAACATAAGACAGTGTCAGAAATCATAGAGACAAAAAACATAACTCATGTAAATGAAAAACAGTGAACGATAGAGTACGGTAAAATTAAAGCTACCATAAGTCACTGTCTTACCCTAATAATAAAGTAAGTAGCCCGACTGATGTACAAATATCATTAACACGTCTACTCTATTGTCCACCACGTAGGGTCGATCATAGTAATCCGTCTCCTCCATCTTGTTCGATGTATAGCATTCTCTATGGTGAGTTGCAACATGGTTAGGTCTTTATGAATCACCTCATCCCAAGTCATCTTTGGACGCCTTCGGTTTCTCATATCTCCTTACACCAAGGACACCGCCCGCCTAACCAGTGCATCAACCAGTCTCCTCCATATGTGGCCTGCTCACCGTAGACATTCCTCTATCATCTTATCAACCATTGATGACACCTTAACTTGCAAACGTATGTTCTCATTCCTTATTCTCTCTTTGCTGGTAACTTCACATATCCATCTTATCATACGCATCTCTATTACGGCCACCCTTTGTGCATGATTTTTCTTGATCGGCCAGCATTCTGTCCCGTACAGGAAAGCTGGCGAATCGTCCGTCGATAAAATTCACCCTTCAACTTTAAAGGCACTCGCCTATCACACAGGACGTCTGAGGCGGCTCTCCATCTCTGCCAACCTGCGTTTATCCTATGTCTTATGTCCTTGTTGATCTCTCCATCGTCTTACATAATTAATTCTAAGTATTTAAACTTATTAGTCCTATGAGCAATCCATCCATCCAACATAACTGAGGGAGAATCCCCCTCCTCTCTTAAATGCGCACCGCATATAGTCCGTCTTACTCCTACTAATCCGTAACCTCTTAGCCTCAAGTGATGTCGTCCACCTTCTCAGCTTATTCTCTACATTTTCTCTAGTCTTATCCATCAAAATAATATCCGCGGAAAGCATGCACCAGGAGACGTCCTCACCCACATCTCTCGTAAGCTCTTGTTGGGATTTCATCCAAAAGACATGTAATAAAATATTATTTATTATGAATAAATGAGAATATTTTATGAAAATCATTTTATGGCAATTCGAATGTATTGTTATTACATTAGTCCATTTATTCTATTTTAGATGGCTTAGTATATAGAGTATAACTTACATACAGAAGATTTTGTCATTGGAAGGAATAGAGTATAAGCTTATGTTCAGACAACCTATCGGTACGACTGTAGCATGAGATGTTTAAGTATATTTGTCTTGACTACGGGAAACGGTATAGATTGCTGGGTCTATAGTTTCAACTCATCTGTGCTAGTATGCTTCGTGTGTATTGAACATACCAGATTATTTATTGTTTTAGACTGACTTACAAGACAATAAATAATATAGTATTATTTAGATATTACGTGAGCTCTTAACTTAGAAATAATATTCATAATGATAAATTAGTTTTGATTCACCAATGGGTGAGATTCTCTTATGGATCAATATCTCGGTGAGTTGGGTTAATTATTCACGAATATGATAGTAGATTATTTATAGGCACCACATCTCGAGTATTACTAAGACTGATGATATCTTCCGGGTTAGCTTATGGGTTTTGACATGTTGAACCCTACAGGTGGATCTTAGGATCCGATACGAGAACAAGTTAAGCGGCATTCCCGTGGTAGATTAATTCTTATGAATTAATCCAGATGTTAATTAAATATAGTCGTTAGTGACTTGGTTTTAATTAACGGATATTGGTCTTAATGTGGGGAGAGTCATAGTAAATAATAATGGAGGGTTAAACCGTAATTTAAATAATCGAGAGTGCAATCATGATATATGGTAGTGTTTATCGTGATCTCCGGACATTAATTAGAAGTATTAAATAAATTAAGGTTCTCTTTTTGTCGAAGAGAAAATGTATTTATTTAATTAAGTTAATTAATATGGTAAATAAAATATGTGACATGTTATATGTTACAGAATATTTTTTATTTTATCTATAATATTTAAGTTAATTGAATTATTAACGGGGGAGTAAAATCACCATTATATTCGATTTAAATTAAATATGATGAATAGATATACCAGAGGGAAGGTCTCATATTATTTTTCCTGATTGGTCCCTAGGGTTTCCCGTGGATGGTCGATTGTCGCCAAACCCTATAGAGCCGCTTGCTCTATATAAAGGGGCGACGAGGTTTGTTTATTTTCTACCGAATGATAATCCACCTTCTCGACTAGAGGAAAACCCTAGAAGACTAATAGGTCAGATCTCCATCTCCATCATAACCTTCAGCCGCCGACCAGAGGAGAGGAAGTGGAGGCCGCGACCAGCAACAGCAGCAGGCGCGTGCAACAGCGGTGGTGAAGGCAGCAGCGTAGCAGCCGTTGACCGACTTGACAAGATCCAAGAGGTTGATCGTCAGTGCTCGTGTGTGCACGAACTTTCGATCATCTGGATCTTGGTGATCGTTCATCATCGATTGGCCAACAACGGTCACGAGCGGAGACAGCGCACGACGGCAGTAGTTCAGCGGCAGCCCGCAGCGTGCGACGGCAGCCTCTAGCGGCAACGCGCAACGGCAGTGGTGATCGAGCTGTAGGGTCGAGTATGCACATCCTCGATTTCCAGGCCAGTCGATCTTCGGAGATTATCTCTGTCAGGTATCGACTATTATATTCGATATATGCGATGTAAAAATTTTTGACGTCCACCGCATGCACCAAACACGATCCAGACGCTTCCGCGGGGATCCGTTCGTTCAGATTTCCCTTCAATTGGTATCAGAGCCGCATTTTTTGTTTGAATTGTGCGTGGATGGACGGTTGGGAGGACGGTGAATGATCTGGAATGCCGACAGCAAGTCGAGTTGCAAGTCCGATTAGTTGACGTGATCGGTATTCATCGGTTCTCCATATCGCATATTGTTTTGATGCATTCATTTGAGCTATTGATTATTCTTGTGCATTATGTTTATGTTATGCATCATGTATGTCGATTGAATATAGGGCAATGAGATTGTGATTTTTTTTAAAATCTTATGGCTGTTAATTCTAAATCGAGGATTGTTTTTGTTGCAAAATGATTTTTCCTGGCCTGCAGATTTTATGTGACTTGATTATGTGGTTAGGGCTATCAAGTGGTTGGATTGTGAATGGACAGTGGGCGATATATAAGCCGGATCTTGGTGATCGTCCGTGATTGTATGTGCATGAGCGTTCGATCAACCATATCTTGGTGATTATAGCGTCCACGACAGTCCACCATGTCGACCGGGACTTTATGGTTTTTTCTGCTAAGTTTCTTGAATTTTTTATGGAGCGTCGACTTTGACAAGACATAAATTTCCCCTCGGACGTCGCCTCGATGCCCATAATATGTTTTTGGAAATGGAAGGACGTGCCCTACAGGGCTGCCCACCTACGGTCGGCACCCCATAAGGGAGTTGCTAAAAAAATCATTTTCCGTCTCGAAACTCCGTTTGAAGTTTTGTGTTCGGTTGAGTGAAAATGTTCTTCCTGCAGTTTTTGCTGTTGGCTTGAAAGGTTTTCATGGACAGACCATGGTTTTGTTTTCTATGACATGCATGAGTTTTAAAAGGATAAAAACCCTAAGTTTATATAATTAACTAAGTGGGAGAGGGGTTCGTTCTTTAGCAGATTCTGTGGCCTCCATCGTAAATAATCATGGATGATGTGAGGGTTTACGCGTGTTGGCCTTAGGAGCCTTCCTCCACACAGGATGCAACACTCTCGGATCATTCGTATGATTATTAGATTAATTGTTGATGATGTTAATATTTGACCGTGTAGCCTTGCGAGCCACCTTCGTGTAGGAATCAGTATTAACAGATCATTCGTACAATTACTATAGATTTTAAATTTATTGACAAATATGAAAAATGTATGTGCTGGCTCTGGGAGCCTTTCTCCACAAAGGACGCATTGATCACGGGTTTGTTGGAATAAATTAAAAAGTATTAATGTTAAATCTTGTCGATGGATTACACGTAGGCATAAAAGTTAATTAATCTTCACACCGAAGCACTGTTTAATTTTTATGTGGCTAAAAGAATCTAGCAATTTTAAATTTATTTTAATTTTGCTAGTATGTTCATTATTTTGGTTTTGTGGTCCCATTATTTTGAATATGAAAAGTAGAATTGTCATGCGTAGATAACTGACAATTATTTACGTTAAATTTGATTTTCAGATTCATCATGTCATTCAATCCACTTGCCACTATCTTGAACCAAAATAAACTAACTGGCGAAAACTACATAAACGGGAAAAGGAATTTGGACATAGTGTTAACTGCTGAGGGTCACAAGATTTCGCTGACCGCTGTGTGCCCTGAGGCACCTCCTGGGGATACTCCCCCGGAGGAGGTGGCTGCTCATAAGGTTGCACTGGAGCGATGGATGAAAGCTGATGAGATGGCACGTTGCTACATCTTGGCATCTATGTCAAGTGTGCTTCAGCATCAGCATGAATCCATGAAGACAGCCTATGACATGATTCTGAACCTGAAGAAAATGTTTGGGACTCAAAATCGTGCTGGTAGAATAGAAGTCATGATGACGCTCCTACGCATGAAGATGAAAGAAGGAACACCAGTGAGAGACCATGTTCTGAAGATGATGGGTCATCTAAATGAGCTGGAGGTCTTAGGGGCTGAAATTGATGGGGAATCCCATAACGATATCATCCTGAATTCTCTACTAGAATCTTTTCAGCAGTTTCGTATGAATGTGTGTCTTAATGACCGAGATTTCACGTAAACGGAGCTTCTGACAAAGCTTCAGGTGGTTGAGAAGCTGGTTAACCAACCTGTTGTGGTGAATGTGGCAGAAAAATGTTCGACTTCTAAGCCCAAACGGCAGAAGAAGAAGAAAAGGTCTATGCCTAAGGATTCAGCACAAAAGGGTGTGAAAAAGCCCAAAGGTAAGTGTTTTCGTTGCAACCAGTCTGGTCACTGGAAGTAGAGTTATCCACTTCTCGGCAAGAAGAAAGGTATATTTTTTCACTAGTAGCTTAATTATGTTTAGGGGCTATGTCTACCGGTACCTGGTGTGTAGACACGGGAGCCACTAATCATATGTGCATATCTAAGCAGGGACTCCTGAGTCCTCGTAAGCTAACTGATGGTGAGATTTACATTCTGATGGGAGATGCTACGAGTGTAGAAGCTATTACAGTTGGAGATGTCAAAATTTATTTCAACAATAAATTTATTATTGACACGACATTATAATAAAGCCTTCGTACGGGCTTGACGGAGTCATGGACGTGGAGCTTAATTTGGTCTTTGGACGTGGAACATATATACACCGCACGGACCTGAAAAAGTGCTACATATATATTTGTGTGTGCATTTTCTATGTGTGTATGAGTGCAGCACGTGGAGCCTTCAAGTTGGACGATATGCTTCGACGTTGCTGCTGCTGGCTTGCCAATCCTTGTACGGATGCCGCTACTAGGGCGCGAGCACTTCCTTGGGCACATGTAGACTACATGGCCGTAGGGCATATAGATCATGTGACGCTTGGGGCGAAATGGGTGCTAGGAAAATTGCCCACTTGCACTGGCCAAGTCTGTTTTGTCTCATAGGGCCATATATAATATTAATATGTAGTATTAATATTTATATGGCCTTGGACATGGGTGTTGCCTAGGACATAATTAATCCCAGCAATAGAGCAACAATTGAGCATCAATACACATCATGCAACAACAGTTAAGGAGTTAAGCGTCTAATGCGTAGTGGCAATTGTGGCCAGTTATGGTGGTAACCGCTCCCGGTTTTAGTATAATATATAATAAGAGCTTCATTGTAAGAAACAATCCAATCAATGATCAAGAATAGTCTCTTTACTTTATCTTAGCTTCCTTGCCGTACTTAGGAGTAGTTTGATTAATCTTAGTGTAATCATAGTTAACCATCATCTCCAGTCTTATGGCTCTCATCGAGACCCGATCTCGAGGAGGTTCATGCGGACTTCTCGTACTACCAGGCAAGGGGTGAATCCCTCCTCCGGACCCAGAGACCGGCGATCGAAGGGGCACTACTAGCCACGACTCCGAGGTAGTAAATAGATTGGTGGCCCATGCAGGTCCTAGTCGTAAGGCCGGGGATGTTGGTTGCCAAGTCATTTTATTACGGCGGTTCATGCAGTGGCCGTCTTCTCGCCCACCCGACTATCTATACTTGGGGGTACGTTGTAGGCCATAAACATGGTGGTCATAGCTTTATGGCCAAAGGTGGTTGTACAGCCAAAATTTTAAATGGATTTTTCGGCCAATATTAAGAAAAAAAAGATTAACGAGAAAAAAAATGGTTGATGGAATTGTTTTTCGGCCAAACAAATTGAGATTCGGCCAAAACCAGGAAAATGGCCCGTAAAAAAAATAAAGAAAGAAATTCGGCCAACAAAGCTTTTTTGGCCAACTAATGACCTAAATTTGATGGCCGTCAGGAAAAAAAAATTTCGTGTTATACGGCCAACTGCAAACAATTCGTGCTAGTTAGGCCAGAACAAAATGAAATAAAGTGGCTTTATTTCATACAATATAAAAAAAAACGGCCGTAAAAATATATATATTTAAAAAAAATTCAATTTGGGA
>JAOWBR010171839.1:0-11333 GCA_028571145.1 Dionaea muscipula
TGATTCAGTCATTTCTCTTCTCAGAGTTGACAATAGAAGAAGGGCTTGACAACCCCTATTTTTGCGACAGCTTGTACCTGGAGGAGGTGAACATCTTTGCCAGTGTCGCGAGAGAGAAGGGTCGATAGATAAGTGTGACCAAGCCTTATTTATCGGGACTTTACATTAAACTGATGTTGTGTGTCTAGCTTAGAAGAGAACCTCTATAGCTGCTACTATGGTAGAATAGACTAGAGGCAGTAACTGATCCCTCTGTTAACCTGTGTTGTTAGCAGAGAGTCATCGCGGGTTATTTCGTGATTTCCCTTAGATTTCCTCCACATCATTTCACCCCATTCCCTTCACTTCATTTTGTTTGTTACCTGTCGCGTCTTTATTTTCTTTGATTCCAGTCGCTAGTTACTCCTTTGTAACTTGGAGTTGGTCGGCACTTTATTTTCCTTTGTGTCTAGTTGCTAGTTTCACAACCCCCCCCATTTTATCTTTATTTTCTCATTCTCATCAACAAAGAGTCTTATTTCCGCGCCACCTAGACTAAACTCCACTAGAGACCTTATTTCCCTGAGGGATTCGACCTCGGACTAGCTGCGTACTACCAGTTAGTATTGCCGCAAAGCCCCGAGAAACTCGTCTTCGTGCGTCTCTACCCCGGTAAGCGTTTCGGAGACATTCATTTGACCCACACCCCTCTTGTGATTAAACGTCCGCGGAAGGGGCCGGTTCAATATCCTACAACAAAAATAGGGTCGGGGACTTGATATGCACAACAACTACCGACAAATCAGATTCTTAAATGACTAATAGCACAAAAAGGTTTAAAACCGGGGGTACAAATCAGGCCAGAAACATTATACCTGCAGGTTATTGAAATAATCGCAGTCAGGTTCTTGAATGACTGATATACCAAAAAGGTTTAAAACCGGGGACACAAATCAGGCCGGGCACCTGATGTTAGTGCGTTGTGAAAGATTAAAGCGAATACATTAGCACTCGATAGCGAAGTTGAGCATGCAAGCGTTCACCCACGGGTCATCGCCACCCTTGAATAAATCAGCTAGAAAGGCACGCTAATCAAGCAAAAGTTATGGCCAAAAGTGTGTTGATGTATTTTTCGGTCACGAAATATCAAACCTCATGCCTTAACTGCTAATGGAATACGCCAAGGGGAAGGGGGGAAAATGTTATACTCCGGAAAAATACGCAAAGGATAATCCACGTAGACCTTGATTTTATCAGACACGTGGGGGGACGAACAGGCAGATTGTCGGAGGAGGGTGTGCGAGGATATATACCTTATGAGGATATATACATCTCGGCCACATACCTCTCGTAGATATATATTCAAGATGGGCAACATAAGCGGTTGACACGGGGATGCATGAGAAGTTTTGATTTATTCAATGCGAGGTCGGTCGCATCAGGTCTCGGATCTGCTTGGCCGGTCGTGAACCGGCCACAATATGCCCTGACTGGTCATGTTCCGGCCACAACTCCCCATGTCCGGTCATGAATCGGTCACAATATGCCCTGGCCAGTCATTGACTTGTCACAACTCCTCTTGGTCAACCATGGACCGGCCATTTGCCCCTTAGCAGGTCATGGACCGGCCACAACTACTCCATGGCCAGTCATGGATCGGCTACGTGTATGTCTATCTCCTACTTAGCCGGTCAGAGACCGACTACACATGCTTCATGGCCGATCATGGACATGAAGATGTTTAAATTTAAACATTTGTTTAATTTATTTTTTTTAACCGGGTCACCCGGTTACCCGGTTGAGCAAAACATTGGACCCGGTACCTGGTCAGATAAGGGACCGGACCGGGTCACACCCGACCCAGTTTGCACCATGTCCACCCAACCCGGTTTGTACCGGGTCCACCCTACTCGGTCCGTTTAGTGATGAGGTCGGACCAGGTCACCGGGTCGGATCGGGTCCCTGGTTAGGATGTGTACCCCTACAAAAATGAGGTCATTCGAAGGAAAATCACACCTCTTAAAACTAGATTTACACCATAACACACATTTGAACTTAATAATGTCTACCAAATCTTCCCATCATCGCTCCAAATTGTTAAATTGAGCTGTGTTTCAGCACTTTCATACATACCAAAAGATAGATGCTGGGATTGAATACCACAAAGGTCGCTAAAATTTACTCACCCTTGATACTCCCGGAAAAATCGCAAGAGTGATCACCAAATTTCCGAGGATCGGGTCTTAGAGGTCCGGCTAAAAGAGGATCCGGTTAACTCGGGAGAGGAGTGTTTGATGTTGAGAAGATGACTCCGATGATCTGAAACAGACGAACAAACCCATCAGAGGGTATCCCGAGGTGTTAGCTCGGGGAAACAGCTCTGATGCTTAAGTCAGCAGGTGAAAAAAGAGGTGAAAGCCCACTAGCAGGCAAAACAGGCCAGGTAAACTGGCCAAGAAAGCCTGGTCAGGCAAACCGAGTAGGGCTCCTGGGCAGGCTTTCCAGGCAGGCACTCTGGGCAGGCTAGGAGGACAGGCAAGGAGAGCAATAAATACAAGGGTAGGTTTGTGTGCGTACCATTTTAGGTTGGAGGTTCTGCCGTATTTATAGGGGTCAAAATGATGATGAACTTACCATTTTACCCCTGGACGGTAAACCGGGCAAGCACGCCAGACAGGCTCCCCCGGCAAGCAATGCGTTGCGAGTAGGGTTGGTCAAGTATCCTTCCGAGCCAAACCGGGCAGGCTCCCCTGGGCAAGCACCCGGGAAGGTTGATGGTGGTTTTTATGACATATGGATGAACCGGGAAAGCCACCCGGACAAGTAACCAGGGTAGGCGTCCTGGCCGGGAAACTCGGGCAGGCAACAATGCCTGGAAAAAAATCTGGTTGATCCGTCCAGTCTCCTTGTTCATATGTGCGAGGGAAAAATACCTGTATATCATCAGTCCCCCAACATCGGAGTGTGAATGAAGTTCGGACTGTGAAGTTAAAATTCAAACTGAGGTGAACAAGGAGACCGACAATCAGAGCGATCGCCACACGTCTTCTGTGCGTTAGGAATGTTGCTAACACTGTTTTGGAAAATCTGAGTGCAAACTTGCATTCTTTTGATGCCACAACCATTATACTGAAAGAAGGGAAGTTTACAGCAGAAAGGAAGACGGAGCAAGCATGGTGACAAGGAAACCCTGGGCAGGTAAACTCGGGCAGGCAATCCAGGGAGGGGATCCGAGCAAGCGTCCCTGGGCAGACAGCCCGAACGGGTGATCCAGGCATGCTCTCCGGGCATGCACCCCAGGCAGGCACTACCCTTTTGCCTATAAATACCCTAGCCCTGCCCCTTCTCCTTCATTCTTCTCCAGTCATTGTTATGGAAACTCCGTCGAAGCGAGCAGTCTCGGGCAAGAAAATCAGGTACACCCGGGCAGGCACACTAGCCAGGACGTTAGGAATTTTAAATCAATTTTTGATTTTTACCGAATTGATCTAAAATGTCGATCATTCCCTGTTCTTTTAACCCTAACCCTACCGATGACCTTCCTGAGGGCATTCCGACTGCTTTAACTACAAATTCTGCTGACGTTCCATCCAGACCACCTCCTCTAGAGCCGGTAGGCGGGGCCCTTCACACAGAAGTTGTTAGGAGACATACCCTCTCCAGACGGGGTGCGCCCTCTGAACAACCCAGCCGTTCATCTTCTCGCCCCTACTCTCTTGGGACGGATAGAAAATCAATTTCAGAAGGGAAGAAGAAATAAACAACAAAACGGTGGGAGGAAAACAATAACGGCTAGTGTACGCCTCTCACCTAGAAATGAGCGATGTCCATGCACTGGCTAGTCACGAATGATAATACCTCCACTACGTACCACGCCAGCCCTGGACAACAACCTAAGAAAAAACGTCTCACTAACCAAAACAGAAATATTACCAACCGACAAAGGCCCCCAACAAATCTTGCAAATTAATGTGTCAAAACCCCTCTAATTTGGTCTAGGAAGACACACAAACATGCCCCAAACTTGGCGGGTGCTCAGGCTTAAAATCCGAGCCCTTACGGAAGTTTTTGAAAAAATTTGTTGTCACGGACTTCGCCATAGACATCCGTGACGATGTTTGAACGTCCGTATAGACGTTTGTGAAGGTTGTGGATGCCCCTGCGGAAGGACCTAATCGTGGACGTCCGTGACAAGGTACGGAAGTCCATGAGTCGATTTCTACGCACTGTGCAACCAAAAAATGCATACAAACTTCACCAAACGCACAACAACAAGTCCCACGACTTTCAGACAATGCATGGATGTAAAAAGACCACAAAACATGCACTAAACGAAAACCAACAAGCCATCAATGAAAGTTTAGGGTTTAAGGGTAAAAATCTACCTTTAAACCGAGATCTGATGCACACAATCAAAACTCGATCCTATCACGCTCAAAATCTTTCTCCTTAAAGCCACCCACCATGGAAAACAAGGAGGCGAAAGTAATCCATCAGATTTGATCATCCAAGATTAAACCTTATCGAGGGATAAAGAAAGAGATGAAGATTGTGGGTCTTACCGTTGCATAGATGATAAACGTCCAAACCCGATCTCCCCTTTACCGTCCACCACCAGCTGCTCGATCTCCTCTCTCGTTGCTGCTACAAGCCACCGCTCAAAGGGAAAGAGAGAGAGAGAGAGAGAGAGAGAGAGAGAGAGAGAGTAACGTGAGAGGGAGGAACAGATGAGCAAGGAAAAGAAAGGAAGTAACGTATGTATGGAATGCAAGGGTTTCTCATGCTCTCTTGCATCCAAGAGGGGATGAGTCTATTCCTCCTCCCCATTGATGATATAAAAAGTCTCAAAATGAATCAAAAGAGCCTCCTTTGGGATTTGAACCCAAACCCATAAGCATGAACTATCGTCTCCTCCTCCGGTTAAGCTAGCTGGTTTACTTAAAATAAAAATAATCCAATTAAAATATAAGCAGGTTATCACAGATATAATTATAATATTATGTAAGATATATCTTAGAATATATCTTAGGATAATATTTAGAATATATTTCTTAGATTATCTTTCATATTAATCTTTTAGGTTTTGTAATCTATATATAGACCCCTCTTGTTTAGGTTTCAAATCAATCGATTATCAATAAATTTTATTTTTCAATAGGTGTAAAGCATAGATTGGAAAGTTTGGCGGACATGCTTAATTACCAGATTCAAGATCTGCCTATTAACTACCTAGGCATTCCTTTGGGTGCAAATACAAGGCTACTAAAAACGTGGAAACCAGTGTTAGATCAGTGCAAAAAGAGTTAGGCATCTTGGAAAAGGAAATACTTGTCGATGGCAGGGAGGTTATCATTAATTAGATCTGTGTTGAGTAGTCTACCTATTTACTACTTGTCTTTGTCTAAATTACCAGAAGGAATAGCTAAGGAATTGGATGAGTTGAGGGCAGACTTCCTATGGGGAGACTTGACGTAAAGGAGAAGAATCCATCTGATTAAGTGGAGTGTGGTAACAAATGATAGAAACTCAAGGGATTAAGGGGAAAGGATTTAAGGGTCATGAATGATTGCTTGCTTTTAAAATGGGCATGGAGGTTCGGTAATGACCGGAATTCCTTGTGGCGGAGAGTTATTTGTGAGGTTTAAAATTTGAATGCAAAATGTTGGCTCCCAGATTACTTTCATCAAGGAGGAGGGAAGCACATTTTGTGGAAGAATATTGTGGATCTTATTCGTAGGCGGCCGACTCTTTAGGCATTTGTAAAATGTGGTGCTTAAGGTGGGAAATGGTAGGAAAAATCAAATTTTTACATGATAACTGAGTTGGTAATTTTCCACTATAGCCAGTGTTCCCTCATCTTTTTTCTGCAACAGTGGATGTTAATATGGTATTCAGATTATGTGCGTGAGTCTGAAGATACGAGGAGTGGGCATGTGATATTTAGGGGGCAATTGAGGACAAGTTAGCTTACGAGAGCAGCTGGAGGCCCTTCTTAAAAAAGTTAATCGAGTATCGACATTGAATTCATTGGAAGTTGCGCTTTCCTAGAAAGACGAATTGCATAGGATCAAGGTATACAGTGAAAATTTACCTATGACTGAGTCACTAGGAGATTAGGAAAGTCGGTGGAAGGTTTGGACATTGTGTGGAATATTAGTGTTGTTCCATTTAGAATCTAAATATTTGGGTGGCTTGTCTGGCATAGAAGGGTTAAAACAAATGTGTAACTTTCTGCGAGAGGGGTTACTCTATCAAATGAGGGATGTGTTTTTTACGTTGATGAGGAGGAATCAGTGGATCATCTGATGTTGCATTGTCCTATGGTGTGAATAGTTTGGTCACGATGTCTGATTTGGTCGGGATTTTGTTGGGTTATACCTGGATCAGTTTTATGTCTTTTAAAGAGCCGGAGCTAGAGGCTTTGGGGATGATATACGGGTATTTTCTCCTCGCCTATGTGAACA
Source organism: Dionaea muscipula (assembly GCA_028571145.1). Lineage (NCBI taxonomy): Eukaryota > Viridiplantae > Streptophyta > Magnoliopsida > Caryophyllales > Droseraceae > Dionaea > Dionaea muscipula. The sequence goes on from JAOWBR010171839.1 coordinate 6,444, forward strand.
AGGAGATCGGACGGATTGACCGGATTTTTTCCAGGCATTGTTGCCTGCCCGAGTTGCCTGGACGAGAAGCCTGCCCGGGTTACTCGCCCGGGTGGCTTGCCCAGTCCAGCCATATGTCCCACATTGAACAACTCACAGAAACCACCATCAATCTATCGGGTGCTTGCCCGGGGAAGCCTTCCCCATTCGCCTCGGAAGGAGACTAGACCAACCCTGCTTGCAACACATTGCTTACCCGGGGAGCCTGCCTGGCGTGCTTTCCCGGTTTACCAGCCCGTCTAGGGTTAAAATGGTAAGTTCATCATCATTCCGACCCTTATAAATACGGCACAACCTCCAACGCAAAAAGGTACGCACGCACACCTACCCTCGTATTTATTACACTTCTTGCCTGTCCTCCTAGCCTGCTCGGAGTGCCTGCCTGGGAGCCCTGCTCGGTTTGTCTGGCCGATCTTGCCTGTTTGGCTTGCCTGGCCGGTTTTGCCTACTAGGGGGCTTTCACCTCCTTTTTCACCTGCTAACTTAAGCATCGGACCGGTTTCCCCGAGCTAACACCTCGGACTACCCTCTGACGGGTTTGTTCATCCGTTTCAGGTGATCGGAGTCATCTTCTCAACATCAAACACTCCTCTCCCGAGTTTACCGGATCCTCGTTCAGTCGAACCTCTCAGACCGGTCATTGGGATTTGGTGATCACTCTTGGGATTTTTCCGGGAGTATCATTTGGCGCCATCCGTGGGAAAGAGACTAGAAGTCACGCCTCAGTGACTACGATGACTCATTCCAAGAACTTCAATCCTCCGGCTCTGATGGATCCTCCACTTCCACCCCCGGTTAATCCATCTGCTCTGGTGAACCCACTAGCCGCTGGCCCCGATGATGTGGGAGAATCCTCCCTTCGTCCACAAACCCAAACACGAAACAACCCAATCATGAAGAACGAGGTCAAGCAGATGATGGGGGCCATGATGGATAGCCTCCTGACTGAGATTCAAAGGAGGATGCCCCTGCCAACACCTTCGTTCACAACTGTTGAGGGATGGACCCCCACTGTTTTTGTGCACCTTCCTCCGACTAGAGATGAGATGGGAAAGTTTGTGCAAATTTGGTCGGCTCCCAATCAGTCTTCGACCGAGGTGCAGCACATTCCACACCATCCTGGACAGACCAGTACTCAGCACTATCAGCGGGAGTACCAAGCCTCCCCGACAGATGATTTTGACAATGAGGTCGAGGAACAGTCCTACACCGCCATGGAGAATTTAGAAAAGCAGCAGACGGCGATCGTCTCGCGGCGTTCTGCCTCGGGACCCTTCACCTGGGAGGTGCATGATGTCCCTTTCCTCGCGGGCCTAAGGTTGCCTTAGTTCGAGCAATATGATGGTACCACGAATCCCGAGGATCACGTGAATAAATTTAAGATTCGGATGCAGTTGTTCAACGTACAAGATGCCATCATGTGCAGGGTCTTCCCATCCACCTTCAAAGGAGCTGCCACACAATGGTATTCCTCCCTGGCTCCGCGCTCAATCTCATGGTTCACTCAACCGAAGGAGGCTTTCATAGGATAGTTTGCTAGCTCCTGCATATTCACCCGCGCCGCTCCTAGGCTTTTTGCAATCAAACAATGACCCGATGAGCCACTGAGGGATTTCATGTCTCGCTTCAACAGGGCACACATTCAAATCTCTGGGCTCAGCGGGGAGGTGGCCATAGTTACCGTCACAATGGGACTACGTCCTGGTGCCTTCCTGGACAACCTAATCCTTCGATAGACAAGAGACTTTGGAGAGTTGATGTAATGGGTATGTAGCTACATGATGCTGGAAGACCAGAACAAAGCTCGGGCAGCATTTGATTCTGCATCCTTGAACAACCGAGAGTAGAAGAAGGAGGCCAGAAGCGAAGGCCTGGAAAGGCATGGTCGACGAGAGAAGGGACCTTCCAGACATGACTTCCGGCCACGACGATTTGACGCCCCAAGGAAACACGTTCCGTCATGGGTAGGGAACGAGAATCGAGTCTCTGCTCCTCAAAACCCTCAACCCTTAGAACTATGGCGCCGGTGCAGACATTACCACCTCTAGATGCGCAGATCAAGCCAACCCGGTGGTGCTCATACCATAAAGTCCTCGTCCATGGTACTGAAGAATGCCGAGTGCTGAAGAACCGAAGAGATGTCAAAAACCAGACGGAGAATCAACAACCACGGCGACCTCCCGCTGACAACTACAAATTACCACCTCCAGCCAAGAGAGATCGGAGTAAGAGCCCGGTTCTCGGCAGTAAGAGGCCCCGGATCGGTGACAGAGGGGCGGTCGTGATCAACATCATTCACGGTAGCACTTCCAACGCGAGGGATAGCAACCGAGGAAGGAAGAGGTATGCTTGCGGTGAACGAGTGGATTCCATCGCCAGCAGTTCTCGAGAAATTCACGATCAACAAGTTGTACCCTTGGTCTTCACCAAGGATGACGAAGCATAAGTAAAGTACCCTCACAGGGATGCCATCCTGGTCACCGTCATGATCAAGCATGCGTAGATCCGAAAGATCTTACTAGACAGTGGTAGCTTGGCGAACACTGTGCTACGATGCTTATAGGAGACTGATGAAAACATTGGGCATGAGGCATGACCTACTTTCTACGTTCCTGACCCCTCTCTCTGGGTTCATAGGACATTCGATAAGGGTGTAGGGGGAAATCACTCTTCCATTAACTGCAGGAGACACGGACGTGCGGATCACTCTGGATGTGAAATGGTTAGTGGTAGATCTTCCCTCTGCCTACAACGCCATTTTAGGCTGCCCCACGCAAGTCAAGATGAGAGCAGCCATCTCACCTTCACCTAATGCTCAATTTCCCGGAGAGAGAGAGAGTGGGTAAGATGTTTGAAGATCAAGAGGCCGCTCGTGCATGCCATCTGATTTCCCTCAACAGGAAGATACAGCCCGGTGAACCCTCCGACGGCGAGGAAGAGACCCCGGGAAGTGTTCACTGTGTCGAGAGCCCACCCGAGGAAAGGGCTTAGCCAGTAGAACCCCTAGAAGAGATTTTTCTAGTAGAGGGAGACTTAAGATCCGTTGTGCAGCTTGAAACCCTGAAGAAACCTGATTTTCGGCTACGACTGGTCGATTTCATAAGAAAGAACTGAGATGTGTTTGCTCTGTTAACACATGAGATGGTGGGGATCGACAGAAGTATGATCGAGCATGCCCTGAGTACTAACCGCGCCATCAGACCCATCAAACAGAAGCGCAGAACTGTTAGGCGTAGAAAGAAACAATGCATTGCAAAAAGAAGTGCAAAAACTCTTGGAAGTAAGAATCATCAGGGAGGTGCACTACCCGGAGTGGTTTGCCAACCTTGTCTTGGTCAAGAAACCAAATGGGAGCTGAAGAATGTGCATCGACTTTACAAATCTGAACAAAGCCTGTCCCAAAGATAGTTATTCGGTCCCCAACATTGACACGTTGGTTGACCCCACGTCCGGACATGAGATGTTGAGTTTTATGGATGCCTTTTTAGGCTACCACCAGATCCGAATAAAAAAGGACGACGAAGAAAAGATTGTTTTTATCACATACAATAGAACATACTGTTATAAGATGATGCCCTTCAGCTTGAAGAACACTAGGGCTACCTATCAACGATTGGTAAAAAATATGTTCGATCTTGTCATTGGAAAGAGCATGGCGGTGGATGTGGATGATATGCTAGTAAAGACCTCACGAAGAGTGAGCATGTGACGGATCTAGAGAATGCCTTCTCAATCCTCCGGAAGTACTCTATGAAGCTCAATTCGAAGAAATGCACCTTTGGAGTGACTTCCGAAATTTTTTGGGATTCATCGTAACATGAAGGGAGATCGAAGCCAATCCAGAAAAGATTCAAGCCATCATCGATATGGCTCCCCCGAGGAACGTAAAGGAATTCTAGCAGTTGACTGGTAAACTGGCAGCCTTGAGTCGATTTTTGAGTCGTTCAGCGGACAAGAGTTTACATTTCTTCAAGGTGTTGCAAAACTCGAAAGAGTGCGAGTGGACCGCCAAATGCCAAACAACCTTTGAAGAATTAAAAACCCATCTTGCTTCTCCACCGTTGCTCACCTAACTCGTAGCAGATGAGACTGTATCTCTACTTAGCGATCTCTGATTTTGCTGTCAGCTCCTTGCTCATCAAAGAGGAAAACAAGATTCAGAAGCCAGTCTACTATACAAGAAAAAATTTAAAGGATGTAGAGGAAAGATATCCCAAGGCTGATAAGTTAACCTATGCATTGGTAACTGCAGCACGATGTTTGAAGTCAGACTTCCTAACTCATCCCATTGTTGTTCTCACTGATCAACCCCTGAGGCAGATCTTGCACAGACCAGAGACCTCTAGAAGACTTAAAAATGGTCAGTGAAATTGGGACAGTTCCAGATCGACTATCAACCCAGACCAGTCATCAAAGGACAAGCGTTAGCAGACTTCATCAATCAATGCGCAGAGTTCTCACTTCCACCAAAGTTATCCCCTTGTTGGACTTTGCACATCGATGGATCTTCTGAAAAATAAGGAGGCGGAGCAGGCTTGGTTTTAATCGGCCCTGATGGGGTTGAGTTTGATTACGCACTGCACTTTGACTTCTCAGTGATAAAAAATGAAGCAAAGTATGAGGCATTGATTGCCGAATTAAAGATTGTTATACCTCGTGTTTTTATATTCATTTTTATATTGATTTATGCTTATTTTTCATCGATATTTCATTTCTGAGGTTTTTAATTTTTCGATGAATAGTAATTTCATGAATAGTGTTCTCGAGTTTTATGCGGCCGTTTGGCTACTTTTTGCATTGCATTCCGTACGATCGATTTGTTGATACCGGCACGAACGGTACGATGAGACT
>JAOWBR010171850.1:0-11333 GCA_028571145.1 Dionaea muscipula
CATAAGATTTGGCTTAAAATTAGTTATATTGGCATTAGGCTACAAATGATTTATCTATTAATAGAATACTGATACAAAATAACGAATTTTTTTTCTAAATCTGCTATTAATTCCCTTTCTTTTGCTAGATCTGGTCCTAGTCTCCTACATTCCTAGTCCAATCACTTTCTATCCAGCTCACTATTCACCTTTAAGTTGTCAAAGGACCTCATAAATCATCTTTAATTGACATGCATCTCAGCATCGATCCTATATATGAACTATTTTGGCTACTTTGTGGTCTTCACTTTTCATATTACTCTAAAAGATTCTAATTTCTTCACAATTCACAGAACTTGAGCATCTGATTTCGAGCAAAGGCTACCAGAAAACTGAATAGGATCGAATAGGACACACACATAAAAAACATTGTCTTCTGTACCATGCAGAAACATTTCTGTTGAGAAGAAATAATTCAGAAGACGCAAATGGAAATTAAGCAAGGATTACCGCCTTTGAGTGACACAGATATCCTTCAATCGAGCTTCTGACAGTGGGTTCAATGACTTCAGTGCTCTTGCTCTTCTGAATACAGTTGGTTCTTCAATGAACCTTCAAGCACAGCACAATATCAATCTAGTAAATGCACCAGAGACAAAAGTGAAAAAGGACTGCTAGCAACGTTTTGACCAACCAGATGTTGATGGGAAAAAGCTAGCTCAGTATATATATATATATATACATAACGCGTAAAACTAAAAGCTAAAGTTCGGTTCCGCGTAAATTAATTACAAAATTTTAAAGGACAAGAAGGACACATGCAATTCTCATATTAGGGAAACTAGCCTCCAGTCCGCGTGGCTATATCAATCGACTACAATATACTGGAGAGAAGAGAGTCAAGAGAGCAGTCTCCTCCCGATCATATGACTGGAGTCTGTCTGGAGCCTATATTCCATTTCCATTCGGCAGCTAGCAAAGCAACAAAGTATTTGTTTTGCAAGGAAAAAATACGTCACGCACCAGATAGAAATATAAGACATGATATCGTCGACTATGTTAACCACTTTTCGTAGAGTAAAATCCATCAAAACTTCGGAATTAAGTGTGTTTGAATTGAAGTAAAGTGAACTCCTGTAAAGTACTATCCAAGTATGGATGTAGGTAACTAGTCTAAGCACAGTTGCACATGCCAGCCTGCCGCATTTCACCTCCAGAAAGGAATGATAACATTCGACGCCGTTCGTGGGAGAACGCAACAAAAAACCACGAAAAAACAGTCAAACTCTGAGTCGTCGTCGACCGGGCTCGCAGACCGCGGTCAAAAGACAAGCTCCGCAGATCACGGCGAGAAGGCAATGGAACACTTCCGACTGCAAAAATATTAAATCTTATGTCTTAACTTTGGACAGAGTATGCTAAGGGGTTAGGGGAAAATATTATACCCGAAAAAAATATACCACACACCAGATAAAAAAATGTTTATAAGACGTGATATTGCCGTCTATATCACCATCCGATTAATCATTTTTCTTGGAGGACGTTTTGCCTCCAGAAAGTGATGATAACAATTAACACATGCCATTAGAGACAGAAAAGACATAGCGCCAAAAAAATGAAATAAAAGTGTACCACATTTTACAGAATCTGTAATATAAAAGCAAGTGATCTACTTTCAGTGCTTCTTGGAGGGAGTCATTTCCTTTTAAGCTGACTTCTTCTGGGGATGATTGAGTGGAAGTTGTAGTTTTTTTACCTTCTGCGCATCCCCTGTTCATGATTTGAAGTGGGATATGAACTTCAATCTCTTAGTACTCCTTGTTAAACAAGGAAACCTAGGCTATATATAGGCTTAGAAGTGGGATTTAGTATTGATAAAAAGTTGTATAGAACACCACAGATATAATAAAATCACCCCAAGAGTAAATCATATATATTTTCATCTAGTGATAGTTATATCTATCAACACTCCATCAAACTCACGAAGAGTTTGTTAACCAAAAAACGTAAACGGGAAATAGAACTCTACTGTAAACGAACTAAATACTAATGTCAACGTCAAACAGAAGCCGATCCCACAACTGATCCTGCAGCCGATCTCAATACCAATCTCATTATCAATACCAATATTAATATCAATACTAACACCAACACCAACACCAACTATCATTGTCACATTAGGACCCATTCGAGTTCGGACACAACATAGGAGAGGCCAAGTATACCAGCGTCCAGAGACGAATTCAGGATTTTTACAATAGGGGGCGATTAAAAAAATATTCTTTCAATGTTTACGGTTGTCATAGGGAGAAGCAACACTAGCTTTAGAAGCAAATGAAAGCAAAAAAAAAAAGAAAGAAAGAAAGAAAATGAATGGAATAACAAAAATTGGGCCTTTTGTTGATAGTAAAAAAAATTGAATGGGATCAAATGCCATCGGAATGACCTTAGTAGATCCTCTCCTGCCGGCGTCGACCATGGCAGTAACATTTCGAAAGGCATAAAGCCATCACTTAGTGTTTTTGTTCGATATCATCGGTAGCCAATCGTTGAGGTTCTTCTCGCTCGCTGACCTGATCTTTATATACAATAAAATCACCCTCCTTCATCCTCTTCTCTCTCACTCGACGTTTGACAATTAAGGACTAGGCCCTTAGATGTCAGTGAAGAGAACGACCTCACCGTGGCAAGAGCCGGTGCCCGAGGTGATAGAATCACTAAGAGGTTTAGAGAACCCGTTCTGATGTTATGTTAAACAAACTCAACAATGGATATATTATTGATCAAAAAGTGCATGAAAACCTAAAAAGAATAAATGATAGAATAAGATTCTATCCTTAATATAAAATATCATTAAGTTAATCATCATTATTACTATTATATTTCATGACTATTTTGAATTGGAGATAAATTATGAGAGAGCCATTTTTAAATCATTTTTAAACCAATAATGGGATGACACCTCACATGCAAGTGAGGAGCAATGTATATTTTTTGGACTAATTATAGAATGACACCTCACATGCAAGTGGATGAATTTTTTAAATTAAAAATAGTCTTCATATAAGTTATCTCATATATACTCTTCACATAAAACTAATCGCATTAATAATTAATTATTTACCGTACTTTGGTACGGGCATACGCTAGTATGTATGTATGTATATATATATATATATATCTTAACACTCCTCAATAGTAATACCAAGAACAACTTGATATGGTCGTATTAAATTATTAATTGTTAGAGGTTTGAGAAATCAAGTTTCTGTTGTTGCTGTTGAGATGATAATGTTAGCGGTGTCGGAAGGTTTTGAACAAGAATAACACTTGCAAGAAATTTGCAAGTGGGTTGATTTATTAATTGTTAAGACATTGCGGAGATGGCTTGATTCAGAAATTTAATTACAGCTAAGAGCTAGCATCATCTATTCTGTGATCAGAGGGCCTGCTTAGGGCTCACTGAAGAATAACACCAGCAAGAAGCACTCGGAGAGAGCAAATTCAATTACAACGCAAACCATCTAATGGATTATGGAACAGAAGGACGAATTCATTTCATTCATGGAGAAGAAAAGAATTTTTGTGTATCGATGAAAAGATGTCTGTACCTTCAATATCTTTGTGGTCTTGTTTGAGTTTCAGAATCTACAGTTTCTGATCCTTAGCAGTTAGCCCTGCGGAATTGATCCTTTCAATTTCTATGAGGCCACATCTTACAAGATTCCTATCTAAGCGAGGGACGATCACCTTTCGCTTCCGACACTGTGCATCGGCGATGGAAGGTGAAGAGTTGGAAGAAGTGCGAGGAGGAGGAGGAGGTTGCGGTGGTTCCCGGAGCAGATTTGATCGGAGAAGAGCCATTGCTATGACTAGTTTCGTTGCTTGATCGGAGTTCATCGATGCCTTCGCCATTGTTTCTGTCGACATTCCCTCTCCTTCTCTCTCTCAGTGGAAAAAGGGGCGGGAAATTGATCATGATTCATGATATCCTCTTTGTTCCAGTATTTTGGTTAGAGGCTTAGAGCATCACCGGTGGTGAAAAATCGGTGAATAGTTTAATGATTTTTAGGGTCTGACTTAAAATTTAGAATGTGAATGAAAAGTTGGTCGATGGATAATCAGTATATGGTAAGTATATCTTATAATGATTTTTAAAAAGTCATTATAATATACTATAAATATAGAGTTTTAAATAGAGTTTTTAAACTTTTGAGAAAATTGAGTAAATAAATAGTGAGTGAGATGTAAGATTTTTTAAATGTGGATAAAATTGAGACCCTGTTTGTTATTTAGATATGAAAGCTAGATAAGATCCGTAATCCTACCTGACACCATATGCCTTGTTTGGTGTCTTATTTTCCCGGCCGGATTACAAATCTCACTAGTTCCTAATCCCACCAGCAGTCTGACAAAGAAGCAACTTTGGGGGTGGAGTGTTATTTGCATATCCCATCTATCCCGAATAAATAATTGGTGCCGGCAGGTGGCCGCTGTCCGGCGTTGACTTGCGAGTGGTCACCGGATTCCAGCAGTTGGTCATCTGTCAACATCGATGAAAAAAATTATCTCATAATTTTATCTGCAGAAGGTTCAAGCATAGCATAAGCAGATTATAACAGGACATTGTACATTCAAAGACACGAATAGAACCTGAAACAAAGATTCCACTTCTCAACTAGCAATTCCAGTCTTAATTGAAACAAAAGCGAACGAAACTCCTCACATTTATCTCAAGCAAAACATTACAAAACATTGTGCCATGCTTGAGAGCAAAATCCATGGCTTTATGTTTCAGCATCTCTTCCACTCCGGAGCAAATCTAGATAAGGAAAAAATAGGTTTACTACCATCCTCGGGTAAAAGAGAGATATACAAAGTCAATAAATAAAAATTAAAAGCGACCTGTTCTTTGCTACTCCGACTTATCACATGTCTTAATACAAATAGCTTGCCTCGAAAGGGACCATATGTGAAAAAAAAAAAAAACAAAAAAAAACAACTGGGACAAAAAACAACTTCGGGGTTGTCGACCGTTGTGGTGGTACATAAAGCTCTCACAGATCTAACCAGAGTCTACAATCGGGCCTTGCAGTCCTCGATGTCTGATGCTTGGGAGTCCAGTATTCCTTGCCCGGCGGGACTAGAAGTTACAACACTTGTTGCAGCATCAAATATAGCTTTCCTGAACCAGTCATCTTCAACCTTCTTTAGGACCTCCTTCACCACATTGAAGTTCAAGCCTCCGGTCAAGATTAACTTCCCCATTATCTCTCCAAAGTTGTTTGGTGCTCTGGGAAGATCAATGCCTATATCATCCAACAAAGAACCATACAGCAGACATCCAGTCTCTAGGTCTCCGGCAGTGATGACCTTCTTTGAGAACAAATATTCCAGGAGCTTTGCCACTGGTTCTACAATGGGCGGACTTTTCTCCAACCCGAGAAAAATGGCTTCTTTGACAACTTCCTGGTGGTAAGATGGGGATTTCAATTCCTCCAAACATTCTGATGCCTCATCCAATAGCCGGATGGTAAAGTATTCCTCAAGGATAGCAACCGTTTTCCTTCGTAGCACTTCTTTGCTCAGATTTTTGCTCAGGTCTGATGATGCGGGTGGTGCAGGCTTTTCACGGACCGGTGCAGCAACTGGAGCCGGGGAAGGTTTGGGTTTCACTGGACTCTTACTCACAGGCTCCAAACCAGGACCAAAGCTTGGAGGGCCAGAAGGAGGAGCACTTCCCTGCAGTAGGGCACTTGTTTTCCCACTAATGAGGCCAGCACTTCCCTGAGGTAAAAGCTTTGAGTTCAATGCCGTCGGTTTTCCAATTAATGGCGGCTGGAAGCGGCCGGTAGGTTGATTAGGTGATATATCAGCCTTTGGCATCGACCGGTTCCTAGGAACTTCCCAATTGTCGTCGTCAATTCCAGGCATGCCCGGCATCTTCCTAGTTCCGGGCATTCCAGGCATCATACCCCCAGATCCAGGTCGATTGATTTGATAAACCCCAGGATTACTAGTCCCTTGCCCACCAGGAAGTATCCCACGGGAATTTCTAATGCTCGAAGTAGCACCAGGACGGAGCCCAAGATTTTTCTCAGCCTCGATGTGGATTTCAGTAATAGTCTTGGCCTTAACCTGCATGACCAAATGGATCAAAAAAAAAAAAAGAACTGCAGCACTAGCCCAATATAAGGATTAATATCATTGAAATAATAATCTGAAGCGCATAGGGACAACAGTTCACCTCTTCCCGCCTAGGGATCCAGTTGTTTGCCCGCAGGTCAATGACATCACGAACCATGAACTGCAGACGTGGGGCCAGCTGGGGGTTGGTGGTTAGCTCCTTCAAACGACTGAAATAAATTTCATTAATGCGTCGCAACCTCGGGCTCTCATCGAGCTGCTTTCCAACAGTATTAAAGAACTGACAGATTGCCTCAACATTCTCTTCAGCGGGGCAAGTCTTATTATCAGTCCCCAACAGCTCCTGCATAAAAATTAAAATACCATCAATAAAATGTCACGTAGAACCGAGTGATTCAGCACAATCCTTACAGCAAATAATCAGGCACCTGAACAATATGATGTGCAAGCTTTTCAGGTATCATTTTCTGCTTCAAAAGCTCTCCAATGAGACGTATGTTTCCAAGAGTACGAAGCTTGAGTAGGCGTTCTTTATCCCTGCGTTCCACATCCTGATCAGGGCCATCCATCTTCTTCAGTTCTTCCCTTAATTTTCCAGCTCCTTCAAATGCCTCTTGACAGTTATCTAAGAGAACACGCTTGAAAGTGATTTCTTTACCACCGGGTTCCTCAGGTGGGAATGGAGGAAGCTTGTCATTGAGATCGGAGCACAATTGAGCATACATGGGGCAAAACGTGGGTTCAAGAACTGCTTTATCAAATATCAACCAAATTACACCCTGAATAAAAAAATTCAATACCACGCAGCTTCAGTAACATGATCTTTACAAATGTAGATTCAATTTTCAGTGTGTAAACAAGTTAAAAACCAGAACCTTAAGGATTTCAGTTGACGTGATGCCAGCATCAATAAGCTGGCCCTTGAGCAGATCAAATTTCTCTGGGGTCAGCTTGTTCAGTATTCTATGGAAGCAGAAAATAAGATGTCAAAAAAACTACACGAACAGTATTAAATGCCACACACAACCAAAGGCCCAAGGCCACAGATGACAAATGGTACATGTAAAAATAATGGCCATCATGGTTTACAACAAAAATGAGTTCCTGATCATGAAAACAATCATTAGGCTTAAGTGGGCCAAACAAAATTCAACTCTAGTTAGACTTGGCAAAGGCTTAAGGGAATGATATTAGGGCATCAACTTCCAAGCTTGTCTACATTGGAAACACATGACCATATAACCTGTTTATCCAACAGAACCTAGAACACAAAACATGAACACAAAAATTATCCACATAAAACTAGATCTGAAAAAGGCTTCCTGAATTAGTACCCTTTCACTGTCTTCAGTACTCGTTCCTTGTCTGAGAGATCACCCCGGCGAGCAGACCATGGAACATCAGCCTTGATTAGAGCAAGAGTTGGTCCACCCTGGTTTAAACAAAACAAATTAAACTGTAAAAGCTCAATATAACACACTAATGGTCTTCAGTTTTCCACAGGAACATAAAAATGAAATCTGAACAATGCTGCCTAGAGTTATCCATACAGAAGTGAACTTCTACCAGGTTGACTAAAGTGACAAGTGAAATAAGAATTTGATGCCAACTTCTACCAGGTTCACTCTGCAGATAATTGATCTGTGCTAGAAATGTCACAGGTAACAGTAAGAAGCCCCTACTTGATTGCATGTGACATTCACACCAGAGAAGAAAGACAACTTATGATAAAACATAGGGGGTAATTTTAAGCAATATGTTATCCATGACTGATGCTAGGATAATAAATTAAATTGTCCGCTAAAGTTCATGATATCTTGTTATGAAATATAATAATTGTGGCTTGGAAAAATAAGGCATGTGTCTTAAGTTATACAGCCAACTGGATTTGGATTTTCACCACGACATTTCAAGTGCACATTAAACAACCTGTCATTGTCAGGGACAAGGTACATGCTTTAAAAGTATCTTCAGGCCAAAGTATGAGCTGATAAATCATCTGAAAACAATATATCACAAAGCTTACAGCCTGGTTTGAAGAAATCTGTGCCTTTGAAAAAAACTGTGAGGTAAGTTGATCCTGCTGATTGCCTTGATTAGAGTCCTGCAGTCTGGGGTCAAACCTAGCAGTAACCTCCCTATTTTCACGAAGGGAGTCCCAAGATCTCTCTTCCCCAGGGGCAGGAGCCTGCACTGAACGACCACGCCAGTCACGATTATCTGGCTCAGAGTACCGACTTTGAGATTGAACAGAAACCTGGAAAAAGAGATCAGTCAAAGCTTTCACTGAAGGGAAGTTTTCATCTTAGTTGAAAAATGTCTAGTAAAAGTACTTTTTACAGGCATCAACCAATGACCACATAAATCAAGGGGAAAACAGGGGAGAAAACAGCAAAGCAGTATTATGGATCTTCCACTCATTAGTAGTGTGACAAGTACAAATAATGAGAGAGATCAAATCAAATGCTAGAGACTCACATTGCTTTCTGTGCGGCCCCACAACTGTTCTTCACCATGTAATTCAACATCAATTTGCTGTTTAATTTCCAATATATCTTTAGGAACTGGGACCTTCAATAAATTAAGCAGCAAAATACGAGAATGAGCTGGAGAAATAAAATTCAAGAGATCTGGCTGTCAGTAGGTACATATCAACAAATTTCCAGCACAACCGACAGCATAGAGCAATAAGAATGAACTCAAAGTTGAAATTACTATATGTTAGAATGAGTAAAAATTAGATCCCAAATGAAGACCTTGTTCAGGACAAGTACGGAGCATCACCTATGCTAAAAAGAAAGTAGCACAAACGTCTTAAATAGGAACTGAAACATAATGGAATTAAAAAGTGAAGGTCGACAAATTGATCCATAAGAGGACATCAATAATTTATCCCATACATGCCATCCTCAGCATCCTAAGAATTATACCGCGAACCACCATTATGGGATTAGCAGAGAAGGTTGACAGAAGAGCACGGGGAACGAGCACACAGCTAAGCCACCGGCAAAAGAAGGATTTTCTTTGGAAAGACTGATTAGTGCTGGTTTAATAGTCAAGAAGACCTGCATCTTGGCCTGTAAGGCTTCTTTTATCCACAAACTCGGCACAATAATCAATTAATAAAACTTGGTCTCAACAAGACAAAAACAAGAGGGATGTTTATGTATTACCTCCCTGAGTTTCAAGAGTTGATCTCTGGTGTAACGAAGACGTTCTTGGCTTTCAAACCGTGTGTCTCCAGTCTAAAACACATGGATAAAGAAGAGGCAACTCTGATCAGTGAGCTTTTCATCATTCATTGGATATACAGCCAGCAACAAAAAAACAAAGAGACTATGGAAATCAGACATCTTCTCCCATTCCTAAGATTAGGCTTTGCCTACAACCGACATGTTGGCTAGCCACTCAACGACCAGTGTTTCAAACCCTATTTCTCTCAATGCAAAAGGAAAACAGAAAAACATAACAAAATGAAGCTTCTGCAAAGAATGAATATTGCCATCAGAAAGCAAGTCAAAGAGGTTTCAGAGTAGGATAACAGAATCTAACAAGTGCTTGCAAAACAGCTTCAATTTGCTCATGTAACTTTCAAATAACGGAGTTAACTTTGTTAACATATATATATATATATGTTCGTAGGTTTCTTTATGGGCAATCTGAAACTCTCCGCTTGCCCACCTAAAGCCTACACGCTGCTTTCCGTCCATATTTACAGCAGGATACACATCTTACGAGTCCTGCCAAGAATTAGGACGTCGCCCTCTCAAGGGAATCGCTAAGACTACTACCACTTTCCATGTTCTTTGCTGCCCATTGCAACAACAATACAAACGGGAAAAAGGAAATACTACTAAATTGGGCTACACAGAAATCTATAACGTTACTAATAGAAACCACATGATCCACATAGAAGAGTGATGAAGCCACAAAACAAAGGCAGGAAGGAGAATCTGAAGACACCCGAAAAAAATCTCACAATTTAGCTCACCAATTCAACATACAGTATCATAATTGACCACATAATCAACCGCAGACACCGAGCAAACTGGCCATATTAGTACATTAAAGATCGAAACTTCAAAGATTCAATATTGGAGAACAATCAATTCAAGCAGCAACAGAAACATATCAATCCCATATGAAACCGAAACAAGCAGACAAAAAATCAACAATCAATTAGTTCAGATCCGAAACACAACCAAAACAACAGCATGAAACAAGGTAGATCTAATCTCAGAAACGAAACAAACCTTGAGAGAGAGAGAAGACGAGCCACCATGAGGACGAAGAAGCTGGAGATCAGGAGACGAAGAAGCGAGAGCAGCAGATGCGAAAACATCAGACGAGGAACCGAATCGAAGGCCAGTGGAGAGTTTAGGGCCTCGACTGCTACCACCACCTGGTCTCAAGCTAAGAACGGTCTGGTCAGCCTGCATAACTCAGCTGTTTCAACACAAGACAGAGCCCTCGAGCAAATCAATCGATTAATCAATCGACGGACAGTCAGACGACCGTCGGCGGATCGTCGGCGATCCCAAATACTCGCCGCCGAATCGGATTAGTTGGGGTCGCAGAGGGAGGGGGAGGAAGAGGATAGATGAATGGATGGGATGGATAGGTAGTGATATATAGATGGAGAGTTATTTGGGCGTTTTCTCTCTCTCCAGGAGGGTAGAGAGAGAAAGTGAAGGAAGGGGAAGAGAAGAGAACAGGAGGCTGTTCTCAAACAAGAAAGAAAAAACCCTTCCTCCTGTGGCTGGCTGATGACGTATGAGTTTTTTTTTTTTTTTCCTTTTCCCCTCTCTCTCTTTTATTTTGGGTGGGCGCCGGCGGTGCCCTAGTTTCCTTTATAACAGGAAAGATGTGGAGAAAAAAAAAAAAAAAAAAATCTTACGAGTTACCGCTGCTTGATTGGTTTATCGTTATTGGGGGGGCGCAAGGGAGAAAAGAGAGATTATCAATTTTATATGACTCACACTTTTAGTTTTAATTAATTTTACTTTTAATTAAATAAATGAATATGAGTTAATTATGATTGGATGTAATTGATTTCAGTTGAGATTGGTTCGATTTGTGGATGAGTTGAGTAAAATCTATTATATAAAACACAAGTCGTTTTGAATTGTATTAAGATAAAATGTGTTGGCATATTTTACACCGTAGGATGATAAAAAGAGGCGGGAAAATATGTGAGCCGTCAGATC
>JAOWBR010171861.1:0-11332 GCA_028571145.1 Dionaea muscipula
AAAATATGAATTGGGTTTACGTTTGTGGGATGTACTATTTGGTGCTCGTAATTAATTATCATTTGTAATGTATACGACATATAATGTGAGTGATCAATTTTGTAATGTGACAATACGGTAGTATACTATCGTATATTGAGGACTCATAAGACAGTATACTACCGTTATTAAGGTTTTTAAAAAATAAAAAATACGTGTTTGCGGTAGTATACTACCGTATGAGCTCTCAATATACGGTAGTATACTACCGTATGGTGAGTTACAAAATTTTTTTAAAAAAAGACCAGACGATAGTATACTACCTTATATTGAGGGCTCATACGATAATATACTATCGTATGAATAAAAAATACGAAAAAAGAGGGATAAAATGATCAAATACACGTCCCGAGACAGGGGTGTGCCCCAAGTACGTCTCTATTGGGTGCGAGGCTTGTGATGATCCCAACTTGCATTAGGTGAATAGTCAATTATATATCTGCCTGTAACTGAATTGATTTTATTATATTATAATTGAGATGAGCACAAGGCAGGAGGGTGGTGGAGATTTGTCTGATCTTATTCCCTTTCTCTATTTCTCTTCTTCTCTGAAATCTACAAGGAATTTCATGTGTTCCGTAATTTAAAGAACCTGATTATGTTACTTGTATTTGTTAGTGTCAAAAAAATCTAACAGGTATGAAATTGTTAGGTTTTATTATAAACCTAATAATTTGACAACTTGTAAATGAATTTGGTTTGGATGAATTTGGTTTTAATTTTTTTATACTTGCGTTTAATGGATACCTGCGGGTACGGAATACGCGCGGGTGTGGATTATCTGCGGGTAATGGATACCCACGGGTACGAAATACCCGCGGGTGCGGATTATCTGCGGATACGATTTTAATGTTATACCCACGAGCATGGATACGAATATAAAAAATCATACCCATGACTGCATGGCGTGGCGAACATGGGGTGAGAAACGAGTGGCGGATATAAAAATTTTAGACGGTACAGATATTGATGATCCTATCTCCAGCCCATCCCGTCCCATTGGCATCCCTAAATCTGAATACGGTTTTGATAGAGGACGACAATTAGCGAAAGAAAAGAATTACGCATAATTCAAAGAAAAAGAAAAAAAGAAAAGAAAAGGAGAGGAGTTACAATGTTGCGACAAGGTTCAATGAGAGGGCTTTGGATTTACCCAATTTTCATCGGAGGTCGACCTCACATCGGAAAAAGAAATAAGAGCAAAAA
Organism: Dionaea muscipula; assembly: GCA_028571145.1. Classification (NCBI taxonomy): domain Eukaryota; kingdom Viridiplantae; phylum Streptophyta; class Magnoliopsida; order Caryophyllales; family Droseraceae; genus Dionaea; species Dionaea muscipula. The sequence continues at coordinate 1,246 of JAOWBR010171861.1, forward strand.
TTAGTCGGTCCATTACCTTCCACTTTCCACCTCCAGCTTGTTCTGCTTGTTTGCTTCCGCTCTTGCCTGTGCAGTATTACAAGAAAAGTTCTTTCTAGTAAATTGTCCATTGGGACTGCAAGAACCAAGCAGAAAGCACCTTATGGGTTCTGTTAGCAACCAATGTTTGTGCAAGCGAGTCCCATTAGTTGGAGTAATCTGAGTATGGTTTAGTCCCCTGCCACCGGTCATAGTGTGCATGCAGGGGATTAGAGGCAGCAAAAGAGGGGGAAAAAAAAAAAGGACACGAAGCAACAGGATTGCTTGAGCACGATTTCTAAGCCTTAGCTCTGATACCATGACAAATAAACTAGAAGGCAAGAATTTGTGAATTTTCTTGATGCCCTGATCCTTGACATCCCTCTCAATATATAGACCTCTTTTTAGTTTACTTACATGCTATTTTCAGCTATACAAGATCGGTTACAAAACTGATTTGATTACATGCTACTTCTGTTCCTGATTATATGCTATATCTGTTTCTGGTGGAGATCCTTTCCTTGCACAATCCTAATCCAATCTGGCCGCTATGAGATAATCTGTGATATCAGTGAAAAGGATATGCTAGGATTTGATATGCTTGACAGGAGATACCGGCTCACTGCTTTCCTCCATAGGTGCGGGAGCGGGCGGATTGAGTGGAGAACTATTTGGTGGGGGTGGTGGGATATATCTCCTCAACACCCTATCTCTGTTTTCCTTCCACCATTCTTCTGCCTGCTGTTCAGAGAACCTTCTTTTGCTGCCAACACAAGTTGAGGAGTCAGAATAAGCGTTCAACAAGAAAGAGTATACAAGCATCGAGATCATGATATCTGGGCCAAACTGCTTGATCATCGATGATTGAAATCTCAACTCTAACAAGCTTCATCACCAGTTCAACCTTTTTGTTCAGAAATGTTTTGAGTTTTAAACATCATGTGCAAAAGGTTATAATATTATAATCACTCCAATGGACCGACTCTCTAAAATGATGAATGATAAGAGACGAGGTTTCCAATGCATTAACAATGAATCATTGCAATACTACATCAGTATGGAGGAAATGCCACTGGTACCACAAAGGAAACTAGGACATGAGACCGGATCTTGTTTTATAATGTATGTGAATCGCTAATTCATTTACAAACTTAGGTTACTGGGATTTCTGTTTGCACCAGTCTTAGTATCCTCACTAAGTAATGTGCAGGGCAACTTGTAAACATACCCCTAGAAGTCATGAAAATGAACGGACTCCACTCAGTAGGACAAGGCAATGTCTAGTTTGGATTAGATTGCAAATGAGATGCAGAGAACACTCATTCCCATAGCTTCCCCATGACATATTGTGTGTGAGAGTGACATAGCTTCCCTTTTTATAGATGCAACAAGACGTGGTCATTCACACGCCAGCTGCCCACCCGCTCCTCCCTGTTTGCTACGATATTAACAGTTCTAAGTATGCTCATCTCAACATTATATATTCAGTTACTAACCTGAATCTAACTCGCTTGAAGATCTTGGTACCATCCCGTAGACGAATGGTAGTGACATAAACACCGACTTCAAATTGTTCAATTACTTCTCTTGCTCGCTCATTATTCATAGTTGCTTGAGATGCCCTTGTGCCATCCTCCGCCTCTTGCGTCACAGACTCTCTAGCATCAGAAGCAGGCGTCATATCTGATTCCTGGACAGATTCAGCATTCTGAGACAGGTCTCTTATTCCTGCAGTATCTGAAGAATCTGCAGGATCCATAGACCTCTGATCTTCAATAGAGCAGGCCTCAATGACCATAGAACCGCGTTTCTCAAGACTTTGATGGTTGGATTCTAACTCCGATGGCACAGAAGGAGGCTCAGGTGCTTCAGTTTCACTCCCTTCTAAGAAATTTTCAGCTTGATCTTGTATAGCCTTTAAGCCCTCAATATCACTGAAATCAGGAGGCATCTTACCAACAATTTCCTTCAGCTGACTCGATTTCAACACAACGAAGATCATTTACCAATCAGCATGACTAGGATTTTGCTCAAAAATCACAAGAAGCTTCCGAGAATCATTCCCAATATTAAAAAGAAAGCATGCAAATGGAAATTGGAATCAGCACAAGAAGGATGAAATACTACATTTCCTCCTTTTTCATCATTTGAGACTCCAGACAAGTATATGCCGCATAATGACTTACAACAACCACCACCACCACCAAACCTTTATCCCACCAGGTGATGTCAGCTACATAGATATGACATCATTCTCCTCTATTTTGTGTCATATCCTCGATTAGGAAGGACAGCATAATGGTATGCCAAGATAATCACTTCATGCAACAATTTTCTTACCAAATACCGAAGTACAAGAATAGATATCCTTATGGTTGAGATGGTTTTAAGCTTGCCGCGACATGAAGTCTAGGGGAACAGTAATCAGCAAATTAACTTACCAAAAGTTCAGTTATTCCAAATATACTGGCTGAATATTCCTCATTTTGAGTATATGGGGCTGAGTTTGAAAAAGAATGATACAGTAAGTATGAAATTTCAAAACATGAGATAGGTTTGGAAAGGTTTACCAAAATAAAGAAAAAGACATGTACGGCAGGACTAGTTCCAGTTTATATCAACATTTATAGTTTATTGATGCATATCTCAATGCCCAAAATAGATTCCATGAGTTCCCTATTACAACCAATGTAAGAGCAAAACAGAGACCAGGAGTTTAACTCACCATTTAATATGCAATATAAAACCGGGGGATCATGCCTGCCATACCATAGAGGAAGATATCTAAGTTTGAAATGTTAAAACATCCATTATCCATGGAATCCTTGTATTGCGTCTATAAGATACATCCATATAACACAAATTGATCAGTATACTCCTATCACAAGAGGACGGATGGTTATAATTTTTGTCTTCTCCGTATAATTTTTAAACCCTCCTCCCGTACACAATTTTATCCCCTTCTGAGTTTTAATTTCATTTAGCATGGTCACATGTTAAATCAGTTGATATGCAATGGAGTCCAAGAGGCTAGTCGCTATACCTGAGCAGTAATGGACTTGACAACTTCCCATGCTATCTTGCACTTGGATGATTGCTCTGCTGCAACCAGAGTAGCTTCTTTAGTGTCACTATTTAATTTCCGAATATCCTCATCTTGAGCCTTACACTTCTGCTTCAGAGATTTAATCTAAAAGGAAGAAAGAATGGAGTGGAAAAAAAAACAATAAGGATATGAACAGCTAGGGAATGACAGAATCATGCAGAATACCTCCAAGTATCTCTAAGACATAGCAGTAAAAAGGGTGCATACTTGGTTTTGCAGCTTTGCTACTTCCTGGCTCAGAAGTTCATTTGACTTCTTAAGGCTATCAATTACTCCTCTGGAAAACACAGGAGTGGCAGATCGTGGTGGACTTGGTCTTCGTGAATATGGTGATGCTGGTCTGGAGCCTGATGTAGAAGGCGGCTGCTGAGGAGGTGCTGGTACCACAACAGGCTTCAAAGCAGTTTGAAGGGCACTTAAGGAACTTGGAAAGGCAATGTCTTTCAGTTGCTGAAATGCTGGCACTTGCGAAGCTCGGACCATAGAGATGGAATCAAATCTCGACCCTGGTTTATGCGTTCTAATCTCTAGGTATTTGATGGGCTCTGTCGTGGGAGATAGCAGAATCCTCGAGGATCTTACCTCTTCCCTGTCAAACCTATCTTTGGAGCTATCAAGTGAACGTCGGGGAGCAGTAACTTTCTTATTGAATGTTGAGGCATTGTTAGCTGTAGCTTTTAGTTTATTGTAGCAAGCATCACAAACTCGATGTGGTTTGCCCGGTGTGGGAGCCAAAGCTGCTCTCAATGCCTTTTTAGAGCTGCATGCATGACAATGCACAAGTCCACAGTTATAACAATTGTGTCTCTTTCTAGTAAACCCGAAAGCTTGTCGGCACCCAGAGCAAATAGATTGATCAGCGCCAGATACCCATTTATGGATACATACAGTAGCAGTGAAGTTTGAGCCACATGATATGCTTTTCACGTGCCTATCTCTCAAGGCTTCAACTAATGTCGGAGACTTACGATCTTCCGCATCACCATGCCCCAATCTTCCATTGGCACCTTTGCCCCAAGTAAAAACCTCACTCCTTGATGTGAGAACTGCAACATGGAATGCTCCACATGAAATTTCTTCCACAAACTCGCCCACCAATTTGTCTTGCACCAAGCAAGGCACCTTCCCATCTGCCTGTGGGTTTCCTAGCTGACCGTTTGTATTACCACCCATCGTGAATACATGACCAGAAGTAGTGAGAGCAACTGTCATAGTGTGCCCACATGCTATCTGATGGAAATTGTAATCGATCAAAGTAGAGACACAGGTGGGAAGCAAATATGTTTCCTTACTTCCATGACCCAGGCGATGTTTGTCACCATCCCCCCAAGTGAACAATTTTTTGGATGAAATAGTAGCGCCAGAGGCAGACGGGTGCATTATTACCTCTACAATAGCTGCTGTATGCCACACTCCACAAGCTACCTTGATTGTCTTCAGTCCACTCAATTGCTGAACCTCCCTTGGGTATGCAAAACTTTCCCGATCTCCATGTCCTAATACACCAAATTTTCCATCCCCAAATGTAAAGAGTTTTCCAGTGGTTGTAGTTAAAGCCGTATGCCAGGTACCACATGCAATGGATAAAACCTGAAGTCCTTCTAAAGGACCAGAAACTCTTTTCGGTATCCAATGGCTAACATCGGTACCATGACCAAGAATACCAGCATTATGGGTGCCATCGCCCCAGGTAAACAAATCACCTGATGTTGACACAGCACATGTATGATATTCGCCACATGACACAAAGTCAACATTAGTAACAGCAAGGAACTCAACAAGATGTGGTCTACTGAAGTCTTTTTCAACCCCATGACCAAGCCTTCCGCCTGATTCCTCTCCCCAAGTAAAAACCTCACCTTGCCTTGTTACAAGTCCAATATGACGAACCCCGCAAGCAATTTGATGAACATCTAGAACTACATTAGACTCCAAGGGTCTTGGGGTCAGGATGTCAATCTTAGAAGGAACTGGGATCACAGATCCATCAGCTGGAGCTCCATCAGACCAAAGTTCACCCCAAACGTAAACATCACCCAATGACTCTATGTCATCTTGTCCAGAGCCTTGGCTTGAACAGCTAGGCGTGCTGGAGACGCTAAGTCGAAAACCATCTCCACCGCTTGCTCTTAGTTGCATATTTGTCTGCTCAGACCCAACATCTGAGCTTGAATAAGAATCAACAGATACTCTACCACGGGCAAGACTAGAAGAAAAATCTAGAGATGCACTAGAAAGCCAGCCATCATGAATGGAATCACCATCACTCCACTGAAAGAAAAGAAGGTAAGAATTCAGTCAGAGCACAATAAGGCGAAAATAACTTGGGAAAATAGCTAAAGAGCATATGAGTTATCCACATTTACATGGATGAATGGGAAGACACCTTAGCAGTACATAAAGTCTATGCTGCTAGGGCTCTCGAGCAAACATCCGTTTCGAGTATGTGTCCAAGCATCCGAATTTTTTGACTTCCACCTAAAATTACAGATGCTGGGATACTATCCTAAAATTGGACATGGTATGGGGGACACTCCACATATACGAGTTCTAAAATATAATTATTGGTGTCAAATTATAGTACTTGAACTTACCTTGGTTGTGCATTTTATCTCGTTCTTAGCCGGCCAAAGTTTGAATAAATGGAGAAGGTTGTGTTTAAGGTAGCCGATAGCCAACATATAAAAGGTTGTTCGAATCTTTCTTCATGGATACGAGACAATATGATAATTTTCTTAAGGTGCACCTTTGCAGTGACCTAAGCCCGCTAAACTGTCATGAAAAATGGTCCAATAAAGTTCTAGCATCATGAACTAGTGAAGCTAAAGAAGCAAGACCAAGGTAAGATGGTCCATTTGTAAAGTTAGAATATTTTGACTTTGATGGGTACCGTATAGAAATGATGGATGCTATGATTAGAAAGAAGATCAATATTGCATTTTATAGTAGAAGAAAAGGGTAGGAGATGCTTAGCTAGAACATGTTGATCAGCATAAGTGTATGTGTATATATATAGAGAGAGAGTGAAACATTCCTATGAGAACTCCCACTTATCAAGAGCCAGTTCTTACAATGAGAACACTAGTTCTCAACCGTCAGATTCCCATCAATAATCAGGATAATAACATATTAATTAGGCACACGTATATTGACCATAAGTTCCTAATTTTTCTCCACTATTTTTTTCTCCATTCTACGTTATAATCCTACGCTATCACGGAAGGGTCCAAGTTTTAGAGTCTAGAGTAGCAACAAATCATGTACACACATTCACAAGAATCTTTTTGGTGATCATTGAACTCCTAAGTCTAAAGAAAAACAATTTGGAAAAAGGCCTCAGCAGAGAAAACAAGCCAGTGCCCACTGCCCAGAGGAAAATGAAATAGCTTACTAAAGGCTGTCTCCATGGGCAGACTTACTTCAGCCCAAATGTATGGAACATGCTACTACAGTCAATCCACATGTAGTTGAAAGCTAACAGATTATTTACACTATTGAGTATGGTGTTCAATCCCACGAATTCTTGATAAATAGCTCAGATATTGCAATACTTACATCAGTTATCTCACTTTTTGTACGCCGATTGCGCTGTTGGCTAGTAGATATTAAGGCCTTAAGACCAGAAAGCCAGACTTCTACTTCTTCTTTATCCTTGCAAATCTACCAAGCAAAGGCCACAAAAAGAATGTCAGTGGCCTTTTTCCTTTCGGAGCAGACCAACATTTTGTCCAGAGCAATAAATAAAATGACTGAGATGTAACATCGCTAACCAGATCGAGGGATCTATCACCGTTATTATAAATGAGCGAAAATGACAAATAGTCCTTTTCAGGACACAGAAACCTTCGGAAAACAGCCTGCAGAGCAAATATTGCACAGAAGGATCATCAAATCCAGCTTGCCCATGGTTACTGGAACAATAACCCGTGCGAAAGGATGAAGAAACGTAAGGGAACTGAAGTGTTAATTAAAAACCAGCCTTAGGTGAAAGAGATGCGGTTAGCTCACAGTTCTTTGTCCAAGGACAATTTTTGAAACAACCGATAGCTTTAGATTTCTTTCTTCACCTCGAGAACACCAAATAAGTGTTGTTTCATCCTGTAAATTTCGACAATTTGTTATTCAAAGTCCTCAAGAAAAACAGGACAGGTAATAATGATTTTTTTCATGTGTGATAGTAGGCCTTCAAAGTATCCCAGCGTCAATGAAATTGAAAAATCGATGGCCATAATTTTTGCATGCAAAAATACTTGATATACCGCCAGTGGTTAAGGTGAAAGGCATAATGAATTCCAAAAACTATGAAATGGCAGTTAAGGCCATGAAGTTCACATACTAAACCTATTATACGAAACAAAAGCAATCAACCAAAAAGATGTGATCATCACATTGTAGAGGGAATAAGAAGGCAGCTTCTTAGACAAACCACCCGTACTGTTCACTGCAATATAACTAGAACTGTATTTGGCCCAGTTAATTAACAACAAATGTAAGGCAGGAGAATAATACCCCCTTTTCATAATCTCCAGCAATAAGCAATAATCAGGAGACACCGCCTTCCATCTAAAAAAGAAAAAGACACCACATAGAATCTCAAAAATTATGAAGAAAAGGCAGGGAAGGCGGCTCTTAAAGTAGAGGATTCAATAAAGGGAAGATAAGAGGACGGATTTTTGGGTATCTTCCCCCGCACCATGAACTAGAAAAATTGGTCTTCTGTTTTTATAGGCTGTGTCGAGACTGCTGCTATTATTGCCTTCTTTCAGAACCTACTTTCTAACAATTTAGGGTCTTTATATACTTTTTAATCTCCGGGCATAGTTACTATCGGAGCTACTAGCTTTCTTAGAAGCTGCCTTTGCTTAAAAGCTCACTTGGAACTTGCTTGTTTCCCTCTGAAACTCACTTTGCATCTTGGATGACAGCTACATTTGTTTTACCAATAAAATTCAAGCTAACGTTGAGGGAAAATTATAAATAAGTATCAAAACTAACACTTTATTTTAAATAGTCATCTAAACTTTTATTTTTTTATAAATAGACATCCAAACTTTATTTTTGTTACATGATAGTTACCATCTGTTAAATCTGTTGACGTGGCAGTTAAAAAATTTACAAATACGCATCCAAACTATCATTTTTCTTAAATAGCCATCCAAACTTCATTTTTTCGATTTTTTAAAAGTAATTTAAATATTTTGTTTTTTAGACCTGTCATGTTAGCAATTTTGATGACAGATGACTATCATATGACCAAAATAAAATTCTGATGCCTCTTTATGAAAAATCAAAATTTGGATGCCTATTTAGAAAAAAATATATATATTTGTTTGGATGGAAATTTATAATTTTCCCAAGAAATAATGATAACCGAACAGGATGAAGCCGTAAAAAGGAAAAAAATGAACTGAACTCACCGCGGATAGTCTGAATGGCCGAAACTTAGGCTTCCCTTTCCTACTGTACTTGATCAGCCGTGTACCTTTTTTCAAAGCAATGAGGGCCTATAAAATTTGAAGGTTCAATACATCAATTAGCATAGCAAATTAAAAGAAAAAAATTAAAAGGTTCAATCCAAATTCGCCATTGGCAACACATTTAGGACCAGAATCATCTAGAAATCAAATCGACGAGACAACTGCATAAAACAAGGAGACGAGAAGGAAATTACTTGTTCGATATCACGCTCCGATTTTCCATAGCTAGTAAGATCTGCCATTCCATCTGAGACGATTTCGCGGGAACACCAACTGCACCAGCAAACGGTGATGGTGGTGATGACGGTGCTGCTGCAGCGGGGTCGTCTTCTTCATCGTCATAGATGTATCCTCGATCTTTTTCCGCCTCTCATCAAGAACGAAATTCGATCTTCTCACCAGATTGTGGCGAATGATCAGTAAATGAGCAGGGAAATGGCGGAGAACAGATCCTAGGTTTAAAGCATCTGAAGAGTTGGAATTAACTGATTGTGTTAACTTGTATATTCGAATGATACAAGAGGTGATTATATACCGTAACCATTAATTAAGGCAGGGCTCCTATCCAGGCCTCCAGGGATCCTGTACATTTGTTTCCTAATTACAGCAGATGTAATCGCCTAAGGATAGCAAGTGCAATCTGCTAATTATGGATAAGTTGACCATGCTGTGATGTGGCCCTGGATTTTGCAGATTCCGCGGGCTGTGGTGTGTATGAGCTGGACATGGAATGAAAGTGGATCGGAGGAGAAAGGAGTTGCAGACAGGATGAAGGAAGAGAGAGGGAGGGAGGCGAGGAAGGAAGGAAGGGAAGGAGGAATGTGAAAATGAATGACGCGTGTTAGTGGACCGTTTTCTCTGGAGCCTTGCTGCGATTTTTGCGCGCGCTTGCTACGCTGTTGGCTTTCTCCACCGTTTGCTACCCACACCCCTCAGACGTGCACACCTCCTAACAAGAATTACCTTGAACGCAGCATCTTAAAACCTTAAACGTAGCACTCATCTAAAAAAAAAAAACAGGTTAACTTTCCTAAATTGTCCTTCAAGTGAACGGATATTTACGAAAATGCCGTTGACCTCCTATTTCACCTGTTTGAGTCTAACAGGTCCTATTTCACCAACACAGTCCTATTTCACCTTCTCTCAAATTCTCTCCCAAATTCTCTTCCAAAAATCTTTCTCACTTGCAAAATATCAGACGATTATTTGAAGGTAAGATTTTTACATTCAATAATGATAAATATTTAACAAAATTGGCAAAAATTACGCAAAAAATCGATATCTCTTCGCTGCCAACGCATAGGGTCGGCCCTAGGGACCGACCCTCAGGAGGGACTGTCGGCTCTAAGGACCGACCCTCAGAGAGGGACTGTCGGCCCTAGGATCCGACAGTCACCTTATACTGTCGTCCCTAGGGTCCGACAGTGGCCTCCGACAGTCGGCCCTAGGGTCCGACAGTCCCATAATGATGTCAGCCCTAGGGTCC